>JBBPBX010005184.1:0-51451 GCA_038048925.1 Garcialebias charrua | reverse complement strand
TTATCGTTTCTTCGTGTCTCTCTTTTTTTACTGAAGACACTGGATGACAAAAAGCTCAACTCCGGTGCTCTTCACTGACGCCTCCCTTTCTCTTTTAAATCCATTTTAACCCTCCAAAATCGCATTTTTGGATCGTTAAAAGCAGCTAAGCTTAGAAGCTAAGCTACAAGCTAAGCTAACAGGCCGACCACGGGGGGAAAAAACCTCCGTCTTATACTGCTATCCAGTTGTCAAAAAAAGTACTACATTCCAAACAACAAACATTTCTTATTAAATTTGATAATAATGACTAATTATTGTCAAAATTCAAACAATATTATCGTTTATCGCAATAATTTCTGAGACAATTACTCGCCCAGCAAAATTTGTTATTGAGACAGAGCATCACGTTTTTTAGTTGGTGCACAGATTATTTTCTCACTGGGGTATTTTGCTTCCTATAGATGTTTAAAAAGGTTGTTTTCATTTTGAGTCAGAGCTGCAGCATCAGAGAGGCTGGAGAACGACGGTTTGACCTCAGAGAACAGACAACATGGCCGCTTCATTAGCTCAGGAGGATCCAAAGGGATTTATAATTCCTGCAGCAGAGTTACAAACTAATTAATGATTAAAATGAATGATTTCTCTGACAGTAAAGAGTCTCCACCTCGCTTCATTTCAGATTCATCAGCTGCTGCAACACTAACCAAAGACGTTTCCTCTCTGGCCTTGTGCTGTTTTCAGTGTCTGAGGGGAAAAGTGAAGCAGCCGTCGCCTCGGAGGAGGATGCACCAACTCCTGCTGGAGCCCCCAGCATCACGCTGGGGCCCCTGGAGCACAAGAGCTGCATGGACGAGCTGTCCGATGGAGTCCAGTCCATGGACGTCAGGTAAACAGAGTGCAGCTGACGAGCGCTGCAGAAGTCCAGTTAAACCCAGTTAAACCATGTCGGGTCAATCAGGTTGTTGTTGGTTTCATCAATTCTGCACATTCAAACCCTGCAGACACGTTCACTGGTGCAAATTAAATATTAAACCGGTTTGAAGGCTGATTTCATGATTCAGCTGTTTTATTTTATTTTTTACTTTGAGGTACAGTACAAATAAAATTAAATGTTTTGACAACTTTAGAGCTTCAACCCAGCTGAGACCTTCTCAGAGGTTTAATTTTTATTCATGCGACTTCAAAGGCTTCTCATACAAAGAAATGTTTTATTTTTCTGCTTTGCTTTAAATCATAAAGTTTATACCTGGACAGCTGAACTTTATTCATCAGATTGTTTTTTTTTATTAATCCTCTATGGTTTCAGCTCAGAAACAAATTTATTTATTATTTTATTTTAAATTATTTAAAATAAATAACTTATTCTGAGAGGACAGAAAGCTTCTGGTTAAAACATCTAAGGACGATGTTCACGTCAACACCACTGAAACCAACTGGAAAATGATAAACTGACCCCCAGCCCAGAGCGAAGGCAAGCTATAATGTTTTATTTGTCTGTTAGCAAAATATCTCATAAACTACTGGATGAATTTTCATTGGATGAACGTCTACAACTGAATAACGTTTGGACTCATCCCGATTCAAGATGGCCGCCACAGCTGATCAGCATCAGCCAACACAAACAGTTTGTTTTACTGATTGAGCTGGGTTTTGGCGTGGTAGTAGCTGAGAGTGATCCGTTCTGATGTGTTTCCTCAAGAACGTCCAGGCTTTAAACTCAAAAAAGTTTTTGTCACAAAGACCTGACGTTCGTTTTTTTAAAGTTCTAACAGTTTAAACGTTCTGTCTTCCTGTCGTCGTTGTTCCTGTAAGTTCTCCGTCTGTCTCCATCAGTCCGGTGTCCCGGGACGAGCAGGCGAGCGCTCAGGAGTTCTCGCCGGTCACCGAGGGACCTGACGGTTGTCCCCTGCTGGAGCACCTGATGGACCTGGACGCTCCGGGACGAGGACAGTGGCGGGGCACGGAGACGCTCCCTTACCCCAAGCTGCAGGCCGGCAGCGGCGTCGGAGACCTGAACAAGAACCTGCTGATCCAAGCGTACAGCGCCGCCTCCGAGTCCTCACAACTCATCGCCAGCGTCGGGCCGAGCAAACTGGACGTCCAGTAGTCAGGTGGAGACAAAGACACACCCGGACTAATCTGAATATTAAAACACGACGACTTCCTGTTGTAACGTTTGCCGGTCCAGGAAGGGTTTAACCGTGACTGATTCTGTTTTCTTCCAGGAGCTGGAACGGATAAAAAGCAAAACCAAGAAATCCATCTACAAGAACCACCAGATCCCAAAGAAAGGACTCAACACCTGATCGCTCACCTGAACCACCGAACCACCAAACCACGCCCACTCATCACCGTTTGGATCTTTTCAGGCAGTGCAGACGAGTCACGCTTTCACGGTGGCGTGTCGGAGACAAAACGGCTCAGGTTCATTTCACTTCACGGTTGTTCACACAGAGAGAAATCTGATTTGACTTGAATGATCCAGAACAAGAAGCTCCCTCTGAGGGTTTGAACCAAACGTTGGACGTTTCCTCAAAAACGAAAGTTTAAACAAAGAGAGGAAAGAAATTATTGACGTTTGAACCGTTCTTTTTCCAGATCTGGAACAACCAGAACTACACTCCCACTAAGATTTTTTTCACCTGGACCTTGGTCTTTTTGTCTCCATCAAGCTTCAGAGGCTCATTAGAAACCAGTTCTGAGTGTGATGGACCCAACTGTGTCCACGTTTGAACCATCCAGCTCGAAGTTCTGCAGCCGTCACAATATTTCTGTCCCTTCACTCACCAATGAGTAAATAAATAAATAGATGTGTCCCTTTTCCAACCAGTGGTACTGCTAGAAGCTCAAAGGAAGAAAGAACTCATTAAACATAAAAAAAAACTAAAAAAAAACTTCTAAAAACTACAAATCTATTGTAAATTCACTTTATTTTGTATTTTTGCCTGTTGGGACCAAAAAAAAAGATCATAATGATACAAAAAGGGACTGAAATATGCAGCTTATGTAAAAAAAATAATTAGCACTTATCTTACTTTGACTAAATTAAACATATACAGTAGTTGAAGTAAATGTATAAAATTAGGCCAGTTTGGTGCATTTTACCTTTATTTATTCTAACTTATGTTATGTCTTGTTGGGCTTTATTAACAAAAGTAAGCTTTTACTTCGATTTTATTTTATTTTTTACCATATTGGCATGTTTGTGCAGAACTGATTATTTTAATTAACCTGATAATAATAATAATAATAATAAATGTCCATTTTTGTCATCTGTGTATGTTTCCCATACATAGACGAAATTCGTCTCTGCATTTAACCCAACCACCACCAGGTGGTGCAGTGAGCAGCCATAGAAAGCGCCCGGGGAGCTGGGGAAATAGGTGTGCACTCATAGACACCCCAAGGTGTGTAGTGGCCGGGGTTCGAACCTGGGTCCTTCGGGTCCCAAGTCGGAAGCCCTGCCACTACTACACCATCTATTTGTATCCCAACAGTTTGCCTCAAAGGTGTTAAAAAATGCTTTCTAGTGGATTACAACAATTTCCTGCGGGATCAATAAAGTTCTATCTTATTTTAGAGAGAGGTTGCATCGTGTGGCTGGAAG
The DNA here is from genome assembly GCA_038048925.1 of Garcialebias charrua. NCBI lineage: Eukaryota > Metazoa > Chordata > Actinopteri > Cyprinodontiformes > Rivulidae > Garcialebias > Garcialebias charrua. The sequence continues at coordinate 47,862 of JBBPBX010005184.1, read as the reverse complement.
TTTGATTCACAAAGCGCTAAAGAACTCCTAGCACGATCTGATCCTTGTTTGATCAACGTCATTCACACATTAGCAAATAAATCAGACAAACTGCTGGAAGAAGCCCTTCCTCGTTCTAACCTGGGAAAAGAACGGCTCAAAACATTTAAATCCCCCTAAATTAACAAGTCACCTGCTGAGTGGATGAAAACCTCACATCACATCCTGGACCGCGCCCATGAATCTGAACAGTTCCCGTGTTTGTGACGGGCCCGTCTGCACTGCCTCGAGACGCCTGCTTTCACCTGTAACCCCTGCTGTTTGACAACTTCTGTAAATAGACCAGCCGAGTCGTCGTTGGAACAGGAAGCAGCTCTGCGACAGGAAACTGAAGGAGGGTTGTTAAAAAAAACAAAAAAAGAGGCAGTTTGTGTAAAAACTGTAGCAAACTACGAGGACTAGCTAGCTGTGGTTGTAGCTGTGTAGTTCAACAGTATGTGGGAGTTCTTCTCTTTCTGTCGGTGTTTCTCGTGTTTACCCCAACACCGACCTTCTCTACTGCTGGCAGCCACTTCGACTCGATTTCAAGCCTTCCCGATGGGAAGCCTCATTTTACTCCCGCTGTCAACATGTAGCCTTTAGCTTGGGTTTCTCTCCTGCTTGTCACCTCACCGGGACGTTTTTGCACCTGCAGAGGGAAACAGAACAAACAAAACGCTGAAATCCTTATTTTTTATCAGCAGGTCGACGATTTCTCGACGGCCCGATGTGTATTTGTCGGGCTCTGACCGCAATTTATCGTGTGCACCTACTCAATGTCTCACTGCTTTGAAGACGCTAGACTAGGATCTACTTCACCGAGTCACAACAGAACACCTCAGAGGCCTTAAAACCTCTGCTTCACCACGACTGACCAAGGGCCACCTTTTCACTTGAAGGAGTCACGAAAACATTTACATTTTAGGTTTTTAGTTGTTGTTTTTTTCTTGGCTTTTGCAGCTGCGGCAGATCAACAAGTGGAACGACTCTGTGAAAACGTAGGAACAACGGGCGTTAAATAAATTCTCATCATCCAGTTAAAGGTTGGGTGACACGATTTTTTTACTATGCATAAAATTGCTCAAAATATACATCTTTTATCATTTAAATATGTTCGCTTTTGCAAACAAAATGTTAAATCAATTTAATTTTGCTTTAAAATTGATTTTAAACTTTGCGTCGTGTTTATTCATGGGAAATCCGATTACACGCGAATGCACCATCTGTGACGTAAAATCGGGCAGAGGGCTCTGGTCTCTTTAATAGCGGACAATTTAAAACACGACGAATTTAGCAATCTATGTGAAGATTTGAGCTATTTGTCTTCATTTTGGGAAGCAGAAAATTGTTTGGGTGATGGAACAAGAAACAGCAGGATCTAATTTAGGTCTGATGCTGTATGAGACTTACCTTCAGGTCGAGCAGCTCACACACGCGCACTGACAAGCCCAGAGCTCTGCCCGATTTTACGTCACAGATGGTGCATTCGCGTGTAATCGGATTTCCCATGAATAAACATGGAGCGAAGTTTAAAATCAATTTTAAAGCAAAATTAAATTGATTTATCATTTTGTTTGCAAAAACGAACGTATTTAAATGATAAAATATATATATTTTGAGCAATTTTATGCATAGTAAAAAAATCATGTCACACCACCTTTAAGACTTCAGACAACTGAAATAACAAAAAACGTTGCCCAGTCCGAGTCATTTTCAACTGTTGATCGTAAAAATCGACATGGAAAGCGTTTTGAAATCTAAAAATGTAAGGCGACTATCTTAATGTTGCAAAGATTTAAACGCAAACCTTTTTGCCGCCACACTAAAGGAGGAAGTCGTTTCCTCGTCAGAGCTGTGAACTTCACTGCATCCCCTGACGTTTGTTTAACTCGTCGGTTCATATGTTGCACATCGTTGTCCAGGTTCTGCTGAAACCAGTGTCTGTCTGTATATGAAGTAAACATGAAGGACATACTGTTTATCCTAATATTACTAAAACTCTGTGACACTGCAGCTTGGTGGAATATATCATTATAAATGTGGTGCATGGATACTTGCTGAAAAAGAACAATAAACTTCATCAAACCACTTGTGGCCGTGAACTTGGATGATAAAAGAAAACTTGTTGTTCAGCGAAAACATTTGAAATGACAAACGCAGCTGCTTTTATTTATGTGCGACCTTATGCTTCAACATTAAATACGATGTAAAATTACTGAACAATATCACAGAACAGAACTGTTGAAGTTCGAGCAATCCAAAAAAGGTTAAACTTCATTAACCAGAAGCTGTATTATACAAGGCTAAATAATTATTTAATGATAAAGCATTATATTGTATACGGTAATGCTATAGTTCTTCCATATTTGACTTATTGTGTTAAAGTTTGGGGGAAGGCATGTAAAACATCTACAAATTCTATTTTTCTTTTACAGAAAAGAGCAATAAAATCATGACAGGAAAGCATTACACTCACCCAACTAACATATTATTTCATCAGTTAAATCTACGTATTAAAGTTTTATGAACTGGTTGACTGTGGAATTCTTCAGGTTATGTACAGAGCTCACAAATTCCTTACCTTGAAATATTCAATCTTATTTTATTAAGAGAGTCAGTAATTACAAATTAAAAGGACTAGAAATGTTTGGGAAACCAAAAATTCGAATAAATTCAAAGGAATGATGCACATTAGTTCAATGAATAAAACTATGGAATGTTTTGGATAATTGTAAAAAAGCTTCCTCAATGCTTTTGTTTAAGAAAATGGTAAAAGGTAGTTTATTGAAAAATATGAAATTGTTTAGCATATTCTTATTGAAATCGGTTGTTCTTGGCACGGAGTCGGTTTTTGGCTTGTTATGTTATATAATAACTATGTTTGAATGTATTTTATTTCATAAGTATTTTTTTTTTTTTTAAAGGAGCAGATGTTCTAAGATTTTTCTTCTTCTCTGCTGCATTTCATTTTCTTTGTAAATTGTTTTTTTGTTTTGTTTTAATAATTACTCAATTTTAACTGAAAATTAATAAAGAATAATAATAAACCCCAACAGGAACAACACAGAGCCACTGGTTCTGGTACGTGGACGACACTGGTCTAAATCCACGTGGAAGACGTAGAAGCATTCACACACATCAACTGTGGACATTAAGTTTACCAGAGACGACAAGCTGCCTTTCCTGGACTGTTTGGTGAACAAGAGATGGCGGCCTTCAACACTGAAGTTTACAGGAAACCTGCACACACGGGTCAGAGCCTTCTGTTTGGGCCTGCTGGGGACCAACAGGTCCAGATGTTGGAGATGATTTGAAAGGGGGGTGAAGGAGGCCATCAAATGAGAGACAGAAAAAAAACTATAAAGAGGAGGAGACCTCAGATTTCAACTTGCAAATATTTAAAGTGCAGCACTAGACCTGATTCCAGGTGAGCTCCACTCCAGTTAACACATGCAGGTGACCCAAACAGCTCTCTGAACCAAGCACACAAAAATCTCCACTGAGCGGGGCGAGTAACCTGCAGCAGAATCGTGTTTACACAAGAACAACCTATGGAAGCGTTTGTGTTTTTTCAATGTTTATTGGGGCAATAAAAAAAAGAGTGGGCTTTCATGAAAAAGCAGTGGTTTCCATGTCAGTCGGGTTGCCAGATAAGAAATGATGAACTATTGTCGCTTTAAAATTATAGTTTGGTCACACCTGCTGTTTCTAATGTGCTTTATAAATAAATTTGACTTGACACCCTTGCCGCCCCCCAGTTTTAGTACTTTATTACTACTACTTTATTAGTCTGCTTACTCTGCTTAGGATTTAATTTTACATTTAATTTTATTGTAACATGAAAGTAAATGAAACCGTAACAGTTCCCCGTTTCTTAATTTCATCTTGATAACATTTAACTGTTTATTGTCTCCGAGCTGGACATGTCCTCAGATTTAATTTCAGAAATCTAGGCCTCATGCAGTTCTGTAAAGCTGGCAACCCCACACCCTACAAGACTCCCGGATGAGAAGATAAACGTTTTCAGCTTCAGAATAGAAGTCCAGTTGTTGTTTTTTCAAACCCTTTCTTTTTTAAATTATCATCGCCTGGATCATAGACATATATCCAGTACGTATGAAACATATAATATAATATAAACAGATAATATATAGATATATACACAGATAATATAAACACTAGATAAGACATCCCCGCTGTTGGCCAATGGAGACCGACATCGTCAGACGGCGGCCATCTTGCCACAGACAGAACGCCCACTCTTAACATGAATGTGAATGGTGCATTTACTATTAAAATAACCATAACTTGCTTAATTTTCAACCGATTTTAAAACGGTTTGGTTTGTTATAAATGTGAGAGATGTTGTTATAATATGGTATACTTAAGATGGACGTTCACATGAAAATAACGTTATGTAGACACTGTATTGCACTAGCAATATACACAATAAGATTATATTTACATCTATTTATAAATACATGTTTATTTCCAGCGAAATTAACTGACATATGTTACAATGCTAATAAATATTTAATACTATTTCATCATAAATAGCATTATTATTAGTGGTATGAAAATAATTTATGCCAATTTTTTCCCTACACATGCAAATATTATGTAATATTAAATACATTATTACACAAACCTTGGTCAATATGTGTAGTTTATTTTTTTTAGATACATGAAAAGATTTAATAATCGGGAGATATAAATAAACAAACAAACAAACAGAAATAAACATCTGATAGTGTGACAAGACTCTCAGTCCCTCGGTGCAACAGTAACTATTTAAACATTAAAACACTGAAACATATAATAATAAACATAAGCATAAAATAGTAAAACTGTAACACTGTCCTGAGTTTTTGCATAGTGGTAAATGAGTATGAAAATTTACACCAACTCTAAAACTAAAACACTAAACATTTAATGAACATAATACTGTCCTGAGTTTTTGCATACTAGTATAAAAAGTATAAAAGTATAAAAGTACAGTATAACTATAAAATAAACTAAAGGTTCTAGCATTGACATCTCATTATTTGACCATCATTTCAGTTTTTGAATATTATATGCTGAATGTTAGCACTACAGGTAATAGGTCAAATATAGTATAAGTCAACCTCTACCTGAAATGTACACAAGTGTGTTTTCCACAAGACCATCGAAGCGGCTGGGAAGGTAGCTGTGGTCATGTATAAGAGCAGGAATGTCAGCAAACGGTGATGGAAGATCTTCTTCTTCTACAGAGGACATGTCTACAGCTGACAGGTTTGTTGATGTGTCAATGTGGTAGAACTGGTCAGCAGAGGACATTGGTTCAACTGGTTGGGACTCTGTCTCATCCTGTGCGGTCACATTGCCTTTTATGCTTGGTTTAACACCACACCGGGCCATCAGCTTTCTGAAAATGTTCTTGAACTGGCTGGCACTAGGGTTGTTATTCCATCCACCTTAAAATAGACACAAGATATATAACAGTATATTACATATTCACCGATTTTTCAAACAAATAAACAAACCAAATGTATTTTCCTAAAAAAAAAAAGAAAACATGGATCAACAAATTGAAAACAATACAGTTGCTGACAGTTCCGGTCACTTAGTGTTGTGTTAAAAAATAATTATGAATTGTACCAGATGCTCTGATGGAGTTAAAGAGAAGCTCCAAGTGGTCCTGGCTGAACCTGTAGGTCAGGATATATCGCTGCTCATCAAGCAGCACAGGAACCATTGACATCAATGTGTCAATATTGATGATAAATCCCAGGATAGAGAGGAATCTTAATCAAATAAAGCAAATATTGTATAATTACAAAGAGGTCCCAAGAAAGAATGAGTTTAGGATCTTAACATTTACTTTTTTTAGGGGTGGCGGTGACTAAACACAAGAGCAGGAACAGAGACATATTTTAATACAGCAAATATATTGTAGCAAAACACCCTGATAAGATAAGAAGTACCATCACCAGAAAAGAGCATCTTATGAACGTGATGCAGACAGAAAAGAGCATATTATGAACTCCATGCAGAGAGGTGAGAACAACTGAGGAGATAGCATTAGAGCACTTAAAACAACAACAAGGTCAACCAAAGTGCTGTAAATATATATTATGTCATTATTATGTAAATATATATTATGTATAATATTATGTCAATAATATTATCTCACATTTTTTGTGTGTAGCGTGACGTGTAATGTGCACTGATCCAAAATATAACTATGATTATTCTAATTAAAGTAATAATACTGTCACAGAGTCTTACAGGTGAAATGTGATCCCAAGGTTTCTTGTTTTGATGTTACGTCTATTGGAGCATCCATAGGCTGCACAAAAGTCAGGCATCTTGTCAAAGAGTATTTCTGTAAAACACAAAGCAGTAATTAGTTTTGAACATACCAAACCGCTTGGAAATCATGTGCAGCTTTAGTTCAGTTAAAAACAAAGAGCTCCTAGTGATCTAAGAATGCTAGGGAAATATTTGGAATACTAGCTAGCCCTTAATCAAAGGCTCTTGTTAATAGTCTGCTAATAAATACAGTCATGATCAAGACAGTCATTTAGACAAAAGATTAGTTTGTTATAAAATAGTTATTGGTGTAATAAAAACAGAATTTAAATTCTAGATTCTCGATGAGTGTGACACCCAAAACACGAATAAAACCTTTTAAAAAAGACGAAACTGCTGTCTGATTACCAAAGAAATCATAGCCACGTTAATAACGTTTTTAAAAACATAAACCGTTTGTAAATCCGTCAAGATTACAGCGAGTTAAGCGTATTTTTGTTTGTATAAATCCCTCACCTCCATACGGTTTCCACAGCTGCAGCTAATGTTGCTGTCTGTGGCAAGATGGCTGCCGCTTGACGACGCCGCTGACTCCTCCTCAGCTTATCTAGTGTATATATCTATGGTGGATACGACTGAGAATATTCACGACTCACGAGCGTGTAGTTGGAGCAGGTCATAACTTCCGGTTACGATTTCAAAATAAAACAAAATTAGTTGACTTGACAACTGTTTTGCAGCATAGACTGTTGGTGATGATGTCTTGTAACACTCAATATTAGTAACATTTAGCCAGGTTACTAAATAAATATACAAACGGTGTTTCCACTAATGTATAAAAGCCAGATTCATTGAGTTTGCTTTCTTTTGAAAAACCTTCACAGGAAACGCTTAACTGGTTCCTGTCTAGTCTGGTCTGGCATTTTGGTGGCGAAGAACGGAACGCAGGGAAAAAGCAAAAAGTAGCCATTTTTTTTGCGAGGATAAACCGAATATTCCACACTTTAAGCTAGTCTTTGTTAATACTGTAAATGTTACACGGAGGGCTGTATTCTTAATTCACAGGTTGTTGTATCGCTAGTTTTGTGCATTTATCCACGCTGTAGATAGCTTTAGCCGTGGTAGCTCGTCGTGTTCGAAAGGTAAGTGCGTGATGCTAGCTGCTAACTAGCTTCTGTTAGCATTTGAAGCTATTTAGCAGCTAATGCTCAGGAGCGACGTTTGAAAAATGTGTCGAAACTCATTTAGCTAAATATTACCAAACATAATGAAAGTTATAAATTGTAAATTTACATAACCTTTTTATAATGGTGCACTTTATGTTTATATTAAATTCACATATACCTGTACAGTATCTGTTTTTGTATGGTGGCTAACACTTTTTTTGATGTTAATATTTAACCATAACCTGTTTTCCCCCCTAAAGGTTAACAGAATGTCCAGACTGAGGTCGAGATCACCAAATTACAGGTATTTTTTAAATTTTTTATAATGTTTTAACCTTGCTCTACTTGTATTTTTTAAGTTTTTTTTTTTTTTTTTTTTTTTTTTACAGTTTGTAACATTTTGTTTTCGGTCCCCATTATGTTTTTTTAGTGGATTTCCATGGGAGGAACTTGACTTTCACCTTCGTAAAGTTGTTGAACTGGAGGAACTTCCACGGGACCACCGCTTCAGAAGGGGTTCTGAAGAACACCGGGACACCTTCAGGGATGCCATGTATCCAGGAGGCCATAAAATACCCCCACTTATTCCAGAGGATCCTCACTTTGGACAATCGCGACTTCCAGACCAATCTCTTTGCCGCCAGAGTGCGTCACCACATAGGGGTGAAATGCCGTATCCCCCGCTGGATGATAGAGGGCTTGACGACAGGCGCAGAAGAGGGTTTCTTGAAGATGTTCAGAGCTTTGAAAACAGGGAGGCGTTTCCTCAGGGGGAGCGGTTGTCGTCCATTCCAAGAGAAGCAGGGATGAGCTTGAGGAGGCAGGAGCGGGGCAGGGGTCGGGGTCGAGGAAGGTTTGAAGACTTCAACCCCAGTGAGAGGTCAAGTGACCAAAGAGTTGGGGACGTGGAAAGAGGGAGGAGGAGCTCACCGGTTCCGTTTAGAGGTAGACAAAGGGAGAATCCACAGCATGAGAGAGGACCTGCTTTTAAAAGACCAAGAGGGGAAGTGGATGACGTCGATCGTTCGGGGTAAATCATGAATAAAATACTTTCCATCACTTTCAGGAAGTGAAGAAAACTGAAGATTTTCACCTTTGGGTTTTCCGTAGATGAAGATCCCTCACTATTTGGTTTCATGCCTAATTTTTCTCTAATTTAAATAGGATTAATATATTTCTCCAATATTTTGTTACAGTATATTGAATAGTGCATGTATTTTATTTTCTATTTAAATTTATAAAATTGCAGGTTATTTGTTTAATGTTATCTAGTCTGTAACGCTATCACTCCCTAAAAAAAACCAGTGCTGTTTTTAGGAGTAAACACATTGAGATGTTAAGATGATTCCATCTACCTCTGCTGAACCGTGTCACCTGCTCTTATGCTATCAACAGGTGCGGGGGTGAGAAGGACTTTACGGATCGGGGTTACTCAGCAGACAGACCCAGAGGTGGGTTTAGAGGACATGCTCGGGGAAACCTTACCAAAAGAGACTTGCTCGTTTTCGAACACGATCACGGCATCACGCAGTTGGATGAGTATGAGGATCGCAAACGTTTTTTTGAGCCTGACTTTGAGCGGCAGAGGAGTCCCCGTTCTATGGGTTCTTCTCAGGAACGTTTCAGGACCCCAGACGGCAGGCCTGAAAACCGCTTAGAACGCCAGTTTCAAGACAATTTGAGGGATTCTAACTATCGTGACATGAGGAGGAGCCCAAACATGATGAGATACGATAATCAGGATGGTCCTGTGAGCAACAAGGGGAAGTGGAGGGACAACCAAGGACCAGGGGGAAGTTTTGAGCCTCGCAGGAGTCGATCGAGATCCCAACATCTTCCTCACGATGAGCAGAGAATCGGCTACCAACGTTCCAGTCAAGAGCGCTTTGATAAGGAGCCTAACTGGACAACTGAAGACAGACGCTCACAGTGGGAAGATGGCAGGTCCAGAAGTTTGGAACAAAACCTACGAAGGAATGAATTGGACCCTAACATGCCCGCTCAGAGTGGATGGAAAGATCAGAAAAACAAAAACATGACGATTATAACAGAAGAAACGCTCACCATCAAAGTGGACATGAGTCGACCAGCAAACCCAACAAGGTAGAGTACTTTTTAAGGATTATGTCGGGTGAGGGGTGAAAGTTCACATTTTCTTTTTCTAAACTCAAAGAAGTTAAATGAAGAAGACGAGAAGCTAAGAGGAGGATTTCATGTCAGTTGCTGTGGGATTCAACTAAAATTGATCCAGCCATGTTGTCTTCTGGATAACTTAAAAATATAATATGGACTGACATCAATCAGTCACGAATATGTTTCATTCAAGTTCCACACAAAGAGGTCATCACATTCGCAGGAAGACTTATGGAATAGTATCTGACTGCTTCCAAAGATAAAGGTTCCTCAGAAAATCTGCCTCAGTTTTTTAGGGAACATTTTAAAGAAGTGAGCTGGTTGGTGTGATCAAACTTTCGTCGCCCGTTCACAGAAAGAAGAATCACTTCAGAAGCTAACTTCGTTCAGATCAAACTTATTTTTACTAAAATGGAAGCCAAGTTGGAGAACTTGACTTTGCTGCAAAAAAAAAACAAGTGAAACAGCCCATTGATGAAACAATGACTGGTTTGTGGTCGAAAATCAAGAAACGTCAAGAATATCCTCAAGATGACTGAATCCTGATCTGCTTCGACAGTTCAATTCAACTCAAGTTTATTTATATAGCACCAAGTCACAACAGAAGTCATCTCAGGGCACTGAACAGAAGAGAAAAAAAACAAAGTGAATACTGTATGGGAACAGACTGCTGTGAGTAACTTGCATCACAAACATCTTGAACAAGCACGAAGGCAACAGTGGAAAGGAAAAACTCTGTCCAAAACAAGATGGTGAACCTCACTCAAAGGTTTGGTTGACTCGTCTTTCCCACTAAAGGCAGACGGAACGAGAGATGGCAGAAGATCTTTGAAAGACTAGAGTTTAAAACCAGTCTTCATACAACCTACAAAAGCTTCAAGAAGGTTTGAGATTTTTTTTTTCTTTGAAAGATCCAAGAAGAACTTACTAAATCCTGCTGAAGGATACAGAGGTCAGCCATTGTTAAAACTCCAGTCGGAAAGTCCAGAGGTGTGCTGGATATCTGAACAGACCAGACTCGAGCACAACGCCTGAAGACCCTGATGCATGCTCAATAATCCAGGTAGAAAAATCTAAAAAAGCTAAGTCTGGTCCTCTGGACATTCAAAAAACAAAGCAACAACAAAAAATTTGTAGAAATGTTTCGTCTTTTGTCCGAAAGACTTCCTCAGTCAGTCAAAGCCTGAAGTTTTCAGGAGGAAGCTGTAATGCTTTAAACTACTTTAAATATTCTTCAAAGTTTGTTGGAATTGCTTCCTGAAAATGAAAACATCTTCTTGTGAACAAGATCGTTATGTAAATTATTTCTACGAAAAATCAGATTCAATGAAGGGAACGGTCTTCGTGGATTGTGTCGGACCTCAAAACCATCTTCACTGGTGGTTACTTCAGACTTTGTTCTCACTGAAGCTGATGGAAGAAACCTAAATCCATTTTTGTTGCAGCTGAACCTTAAAGTGTCCTTTAACCCGTTTACAAAGTCAAAGCATTGTGGTGGAGGTTAACGGTGCTTCACCAACACGATGGGTAGTCGGAGGTGGAAGCTTAACGATAACAACCCCTTTGATGTTTCACGATTTGAAGAGCAAGTTATCCGCTAAATATAATCCTGAGAATTATAAAGAACTGGATCTCTGGTGAAGGAGAAAAGACGACTAGGTTTTTCACAAGAAGAAAACCGATTTGGATTTGTCAGAACTGAGTGATGGCCTAACAGCAAGAAGACTGACTGACCTTTCTGTTTGGAGTTTACATGTTCTCCCCAATCATGAGTTTTTTTCTTCTCAAGAATACCGGTACAGTACTGGTTTCCTCAAAACCATGCAGGTCAGCTTATTTGGTGGCTCTAAATTGGCCCTAGATGTCTACATAAAGGGTTGTGGATCTAATTTATTTTTATCGAACCCGGTGGTGGACTGAAGACCCATCCAAGATGTCTCTAGTTCTGTCCACAGGAGACAGACATGTCCCCATGACCCTGCATGGAAAGATGGGTAAAGATAACGGATGCTGCGAACCTTATTCTGATATCAGATGAAGCTGGAGACTGTTGCATCAGTCTGGGTTGAAGCGTATTGGAAGAAATATTTCCTCGAGTTCTTTACTCAACAATCTCTACCAGAACCGTGCGTTTGATAAAACTCAAGTTGTATGGATAGAAGATCCAAAGCACGACCATTTTAAAGCACAGAAATGTGGAAGTTCACACTTGACTTGCTAAGATGGCTTGCTTTTTGCCACATTAAGGAAGTTATGGGTAGAAAAAAACATGTTTTTTTTATAGCAGGAAGTACATGTTTGAGAAGAGTCATACTGGAGGAAAGCACCGCAGCACATGAAGTCTTTGTCGCACGATGTTTAAAGATGGAATCTGTCGAAGCCGTGGAAATATCACAAGTCTGGCCTAAATACATGGAAGCCATAAACCTGAACCCACATGCTGGGGACAGTCACTTTCATCAGCAAGAAATATGAAAATAAACTGAAGAACGGCACTTTATTCAGATGTAACTGAAGAAGAAACGAGCCCTAATCCTTGTTATTGCCAACTAAATGGACCGAGGCTTTCAGAAGAAGAAAAATCTGCAATGTAAACGATATCTGTTATTCCTGAAAGGAGAATTTAACTTGACGTACTGAAGACACGAATGCTGACATCCATTGCTTTGTTAGAAAATTTCACAAGGAAACAGATATTCATATTTCAAGAGCAGTCCTGTCCAATACGAAACAACAAAATGTTACCAAGATGTCACCTTTTTCAATCTTCTTTAAGACGTGTTCGTCTGGAAAAGGAGCTGCTGATGATCCCAAGTCCCTTTTAAGATAGTGTCAATCATGAAAAGAATTGTGAACTTTCACCCAAACCTTTAACTTGCCCGGCTGTTAACATAGAGGTGTAATTGTCCTTAAAGCCTCTTCAAGTCTTTGTTCCAGTCCTTTAAAAGATTCTCACTTGGTAGAAATCAGGTTTCAACACGCTTGTAGTTAGAAAAGTTATTGAGAAATTTATTGTGGAGTTTGTAAACGGTAAGTTTGGTTTGGTATGGTACGTTATTTTTGTGTCCTTTTTATTTTGTGAAGATGAACCACACTGAGCAGAGTTACTGTCCTTTAGGACTTCTTGACTTCTTTTTTGAGATTTTCACTAATGAAAAGTGCGTTATAAATTGAATTCATCATCATCAAGAAAAGGCCAAAAGACTATTGGAGTTAGTAACGATTTTGAGTCAAACTTGGCCTCAAAAGGCCAAAAAGCATCAAACAATCAGCCACAGAAGAGTTTCAGGGCTGGAGTTATCGAGGTGAAGTCTTCGTTTAATTTCCAGGACGATCGCGCTTCACAGTTTTTACAGTCGCTTTGTGCTACGTTACGTATGATGGAGGAAGACTGAAGATGAGAGGAAAGTCAGAGACCAAAATACCTCAAGTTTGGGACTGAAGTCCTAAATCATTTCCCATAAAGTGAAGTAAAGTTAGAAAAACGAGGGAAAGCTGTACTCCACCAGAGGAAATCACCCGGTGCTGACATTTTTATAAAACGGGCTTAGAGGAGTTAAACTTGTACATTTTGTGCGTTAAAGAGAACATCTGCTATGATGAGGAACTTGGCTACATTTAAACCGATTTACTTTTCAATAAGTATTTCAGAAGAAAACAGGGTTTGGATTGGAGCTTCACGTACCGGTACCTGACAAAAAATTTACAATATAAACAAAACAGACCATCCTCACGACTCCTGGACTAAAAGTCTGCGAGATCCAGGTAACTGTTGGCTTTTCATAGAACGACAAGAAGAGATGTGGAGGTTTTATTGTAGGAACAGGTAAAGACCTGAACGCTGCACGTTTTGTTTAGTCGGTATTTTTGTAAAGTACATTCAGCTTGAGATTTACTTTGTTTTTAAAACGATACGATTTAGAAAGCCCTTGTTATTGTTTTTTCTGAGCCTTAAGGTCAGAAATGACTAGTAAGAGTTAAGATGTGATCGTAAACCGTCGTGGCTGTAAAAGAAATTGAGGCTCAGAAGAAGAAAGCTGCATCTGTTCCTCAGTTTTCAACTGTCTGGAGATGATTGAGTTTCCTGCAGGCTGACAGCGTTGATCTTCCTCCCCTGTAGCTTGCACTGCTACTCTTCTGACCGGCAGCTGTCCTTCGACCTGGTCAATGTTGGTCGCAAGCGTCTGGACTTCCTGCCCATGCTGGAGCACTCTGGGACATACCGGGAGACCGAAATGCACACCGGGGCCTTCGCCCAGGAGATCATCAGCCTGGTGCACTACGTCAAAGGTGAACGACGCACACACACACACACCTGTCGGCAGGTTGTGGCGGGACAAATCAAACCTAAAACCTGTTGTGTAACGGGCTGATTGAAGATGTGGTTGGGTTTGTGTTGGTGTTCAACTATTGGAAGTACTTGAACTTTTAGTGTGCTTAAAAGGGTAAAGCTGCGAGGAGTTGATGTTTCAGGTCAAACCTCCAAAGGGAGGTGAAGAAGAGTAAGACGAGGGTTGGGGGGATTTATGAGACAGAACTACAGGAGTTAAATGGGAGGTTTACAAGATGTGACGTGCTGAGATGAGTTCAGATCTTCGTCAGAAGAAACCAAAATGGGCAGAAAAAAGAGTCCATCAGAAGAAAAATAATGTATAATGCAGCTTTAGGACTGATTCCCAGACGATTTTCACACCTGATGGGAACAGAGGAGCCTCATCTGTGAATTAGACTAACAAAGACCTTAAGAAACTCCTACTGTTAAGGTGTGAGGTGTGATTTGTCAATCTACATAGGTATGTGTGTATCTTATCTCAGCTTTTAAAACCTTGCTCCCTCACACTGCTCTTTGAATTGAGAAAGCTACTTGGATGAGAAGTGAAACGTCTTCCATTACAAATACAGTCCAGTTGTTTTGTATTGAACGTTTTTTGATTTTATCATGTCCTGGATGACTGAGAATCTTCACCAGCATATCCATCAGAAGAGTTATGTCCGTTAACATGAAGATGTAATCAAAACCAGATTGCTTTTGGACGTTTATCTACATTACGATCGGATTCTGCTACACCAAAACTTTTTAAAGTCCAGGTCTCACGGTGGAAGATTTTTATTTATTTTTTTCCCATTTTTAAGCATCGTTTCACGGCGGTGGACGTGTTTGCACACTTGCACTACCGACGCAGTCTGTAGTTATTCTGCACGTGAGGAAATCTTTCACTTTTCAACTTGTCAGAGCTTCTGACAAGAAACAAACGTGCTCAAAGTTCACAGAAACTGAACGGACCTGCGAGGTGAAGAAGGGTCTAAAAGACGCCGCCCGGGCGTGTCGTTAATCTACACAATCACAGTGCCAACTGGTGACCTGGCGTGGAAACTACAGCAAGTTCATCTTTTGTCGTCTCGTCTAAACGGTGATTGTGATGAGTGTTGCCGTGTTCCGAGTTACGTTTTCGCAAATCATCGTTTCCACAAGTTTGCCAGGGTTTGCAGCAAAACTGTTGGTGTAGCCTGAAGCCCAGATGTTTGAGTGACAATATTGCAGGTTGATTTGCTGACCCAGCTGTGCTATGGCCCATCTGGCCTCTCCTGACTCCTCCCCAGTGGACATCATCTGCATCCTGGTTGGCTTCTTCACCTCCTGCTCCTCCAACCACAGAAGAGGCCTGCCTACTTAAACCCAGCCCTCCTGCCGTTCAGGGCGGCGGTTGTCCAGACCCAGCAGCTTGTTGTTTTGTATTTGGGATGTAGGTATTTGTTCTTCCTGCTGTTGGAGTTGTTTGTTAGTGTTGGTGTAAGTTCAGAAGACCTGCCAGTTCATAATCTTCGTTTTGATTCCATGTCAAATGGATTTAAGGCTAAATGCATTGCCTTTGTTTAATTATTGAATCTAGTTTGAGTACTTTATCAAGAGATTTGTAATATATTAATTTACCACAATTGTTTGCTATTTGTTATTGCCTTTGTTAGAAAATATAATTGTAAAACATCGTTGGTAATTGGTACTTTGAAAGTACCCCACTTTTGTTTAATTTTGGTAAACCAAATAAATAATTACTTAAATGCAAAACCATTTTCCACCTGGTTTTAATGTTAACACCCCCTTGCCTGGCTGAGTCGGGTCGTAACACCTACATAACCTCACAGAACTACACAAGGCCAAGTCTGATTCTGGCAGATCCTGATCACTCACTTCATGGAGAGTTCAGGTTTTTTCCATCTGGATGCAGGTATCTGCTGCCCAGATGTTGGACGAACAGACAAAAAACTGCCGGTAATTAATCCCTGTAGCGATCGGGCTTCTCAACGAACAGTGATGATTTCCGTATACTGTAGTAGTCCCTCGTTTATCGTGGGGAATCCGTGAATAAGTGAAAAACCGCGAAGTAGGAATAGTAGTTCAAGTAGCAAGTAAAGGTATACTGTATAATATTAAGGTGTTTTAAACCCTTCCCACTCTTGCAATATTCTAAACGATGTTTGTAAACTAAACGCTGTAAAAGAGCACAGCGTGTCATGATCTCAGCTCTCCGCCTCTGGCTGCTCTGCTAACGCTCTTGGCCACGCCCACTTCTCCGCCGTAGAGCAGAGATATGACTCACTGCAAGAGGAAGCCTCTCCTGCAGCTGTGGGTTGCACACAGGTGCAGAAGGTGCTAAATTTATCTTAGATTAAAATTCCATGCCGATGGTGCGGCTCGTCCATCAGTCGGCCAGTTGTGTCAATTTTACTTTGAAAAACCACGATAGAGCGAGTCTGCAAAAAACTAACCGCGAAGTAGCGAGGGACTACTGTACTGTTATTTTACCGTCTCAATGTCTAGTATAGATGTTTTTTGTGCCTACTGAAACAGATTGCCCCATGGAGATAATAAAGATTCTTGAACTTGATGGTTGATGTGTAAACGGCTTAAACGAGGTGGGTTGAGATGATTTGGACTTGTGTAGTTGAGGGTGGGACTCTGTAGTCTCCTCAAGATTTAATCTGGCTGTTCTCTTCCTCCTCTGGGTAGAAACATGAACACAGATCTCATCTTTCAGTCTGAATGGCTCTGTTCTGCACTTCAAGTCATCAACACATTATTATTATTAAACATTAAATGTTTTAGATCACTTCAGACTTCTTCAGTCACGCGTTGAACAAATGGAGAACCACGCAGAAGGTTCTGCTGAGGGTTGGGACAGAGGAGCATAATGTGAGATGGAGGCAGATGAGCCACACCCTAAAGGGGTTCGAAGAAAGTACTGTAAAGTCCTGCAGGTGGAGCTGTGTGTGGTTCTAAACGTGTTCTGTTTACAGATCAGTACTTCAGAGGGAACGGGCTCACTCTGAACCAGCGCTTCTCGGCTCCACAGAAAGGGTTCTCTGAAGAGGAGCTGACCCTGAACCAGAGGTTCAGTTCCAGCAGGTTGGGCACATGGCAGCCTGATCAAAGATTTGCTGTGTGGATTGACAATCGGATTATTTGTAAAAATCTTACCTGGTTGTAATCCAGAGTCTGTTCTCCTGCAGAGGCTTTGATTTAAACTCCGACTCTCTTCTGGACGACGACGAGGAGTCGCTCTTCTTCAGGCTGGAGTCCATGCAGGTGAGAAATTAATAAAATGCACAAACGTGTTGGAAACGATGGATTGTTTTTCTAATCGGACTGATCGGTACCACAAAACAGCCGTCCCGAGGCCCGGGAGACCTGAGGCACGACTTGGAGAGGCGGCGCCAGGAGAAGCTGGAGGCAGTCAAAGTTACGATTCTAGGGGGTGGCACGCCGCAGCACTCCCGCAGGTGAGACTCAACCAGAACCTCCAGTAGTGCTGTGGTCTTAAAACAATCGGACCCTCCGGTAGTTTATTCATTACTGTGGTCTTAAACAACGGGACCATTTGGTAGTTTATGTTTTACGATGGTCTTAAAACAACCAGACACTCCGGTAGTTCATTCCCCGCTGGGGTCATAAAATTAAATTAATACATCATAAAATTCAGTTTATTTATATAGTGCAGTGTCACAGACTAAAATAAGAAATAAAATCCTTGTTGCAAAATTGTCATTTGACAGAACCACTCAAGTAAGAATTCATCTGTAAAGCTGGGAAAGAAAAACATTAAATGTCAAGAAAGAGCTCATTTAAAAAAAAAATGTTTTTATCTCAGCATCAGCTAAAACTGGTCACTGTCAGATTTATTTCCATCCAAAGATGTTTTTAAAATGTCCGTAAGCTCCTCTCAGCTGGTCTAAAGTTCTAAATCTGTTGCAGCGAGCCCGACTTGATGCCTCCAGCAGAACCTGAAAGATTTTGGACCGGAGAGCAGAACCGGAGACGAGAAGGAAACGTAAGAGCTGCAACTTAAAAAATACCTCGAGTGGAATCAAAACAGAGAAAATTATTTTCTTCTTCTTCTCCAGCGACCAAGAGGAGCTCCACACCGACCCAACACAGGCCCGGCCCGGTGGAACCGGTACGAAAACCAGAGACCGAACCCTGCAGGTAACCAGGAGACCCTTCCAGAACTTGGAATGTTTTTTTTTCTTCTGCACAACCTGAAAGGTCCAACTTTCAACACAAAATCTGTTTAGAGTTGTAGAATCAGAACTATTAGAACCAACTAGGGGTTGAACGTAGGGCTGGACGATATGGCCAAAATTTTTATCACGATATAGTTCTTAATTTTGGTCGATAACGATATAATTCGATATCGATTTAAACAATATAAAAGCCTAAAAAAAACTATAAACTATACAAATAAATTAATGTTCACCTTGTATTTGTATTTAGCCTCCAAAAAGATGGAAATCACCATCAAATAAAAATAAAATTCTCAACCCATTACTGTAATTCTCAGTCGGGTCATCTGGACACTTTCTTTTTCATAGACACGTTTCACCCTCCATCCTCCATCCAGTTTCTATAAAAAAGAAACTGTCCAGATGACCCGACTGAGAATTATTGGATTTGGTACCTGGATTATTGAGCATGAACTTTCTTGCCATAAAATTCTCAACTGTGCCAATATTAACAGTTTTAACTTTAAACAACAACTTTAAAATTTACAGCACTGACATTCATAGTTAATTAAATAAAACTTTTGGGTGTTGTTATTGATGAAGCTGACATAGAAATCTCATGGAAATTACTTAAGAATAAAAATCAATTGCATTACTGTATAAAGTAAAATAGTTTTTGAATGACAAAGCTTTGAATATTGTATAATGTAATGATTGTTCCATATTTAATCTGTTGTATTGAAGTTTGGGGAAAAGCATGCAAAACTATTACAAACCCTGTTTTTATTTTATAAAAAAGAGCTATAAGAATTATTACCGGTAGTAGGAAGTGCTATGGTCACCCAACAAATATTTCATCAATTGAAATTATTAAAATGTTATGATTTGGTTGAACATAGTATTTTACAAGTCATGTATAAAACAAAAAACTACCCCCAAATATTCAATTAAATTTTGTTTAAAAAGTTATTAAACCCTGAAGGGAATGTAAATGTTTGTAAAATCTTCATTTAGAACTAGTGTGAAGGAGCCGAGTTGTAAATCAGGAAACAGGATTGTGTTGACTTGATATCACCATAAACATTTCTAAAACTATATATTTTAAAAGATGATTAAATCATAGTTGTTGGGAAGGTGTGGTGCAGGTGAAGTGAAGGTTGTTGTTTGTAGTTATTTTGTATTTTTTTAAACAAGGGGCAGATATAACACTATTTTCGTCTTTCTGCTCCTTTTCATTCAGTGTTTTGTTTTTGTTTTATCTTGAATTTAAAAAAACATGCAGCGCTGGGGCTGTTTGTTTACGTCGTAGTTTCAGGGAAACGTTGGCTCAAACTTTATTGTTCTTCATCTTCTGACTCTCATCATATTCTATCGAGTGGAAACTCTTCAGATTAAACAAGTTAGATGTTTCCACAGCTAGTTAGAACGACTCTCCGTCACGTTTTGAAAAATAAAGAAACCGAGTAGGACTCGCTGCAGAAGAAGCCTGCAGTTTAACAAAACCGAACTACGTCCACACCGACGAATTAGTCTTTCCTCTCATCAGTGATGTCGTCTGCTTTCTCTTCGCTTGTGAAACTTTGTTCAGTCACATTCTGACGGTCATGAGCACTCGTTTGACTCGTTTTGAAGCGAAAACTTAACGCGCTTTGGAGACTAGCTTAGCTTTTAGCCTGCTACCGCTAACGCCTGCTGCTGGACTGAGCGCTGCGTAACAACGACGTCACCACGCACGTTTTGTGTCACAGCTTTTTCTGTCCGGGCGGGTTGTTGAAGCAGCCGCTCCAACCCGAACAGAAACAGAAAAACGTCAGTGAAACGTTGTAAAATCCTATCGAAATATCGAAAATATGCTTAAACTTCATATCATCGTTATTGAATAAAAGTATATTGCGATATTTATCGTTATTTAATTATTGTCCAGCACTAGTTGAACGAGTACATAATTTTAAAACTCGACATTAACATAAAAAAACGAGTAGAACTCGAGTAGTCGATGACGTTAGGATCTTAAGATGCAAAAAATAATAAAAATACATTAAATGCATAAAAACGTCATTTACTAAAAAAAAAAAAAGACCAACAAAACATTGGGAGCATATGTTGAGCTCCCATTTATCATACTGCAGATAAGTCACAGGAAAACCAAAACTATTACCGGTAGTTATTATTAAAAGCAAAAGTGAAAGAAACGTGTGGCACGTCAAAAACTAAACTTAAAACTGAGGTAGACAACCACCCCGCACCTGCAACAGTGCATGCAACACCGCCCCCTATGGTTCTGTAGCAGTTACGAGGAGTGGATGTGTTGGGTCTTTCCAATAATGCTTAGCGGTATGTTAGTGTTCCGGCCACACCATGAGTGAGATGGACGTCTGTGATATAGACCTGCCTCTTGTGTGCCATTACTGTGTGATTGTTTTCAGTTGCTCTGCTCAAAGTGGCTTGGTTGGGTTTAACCCACATTGGGGTTCTCAACGTGCTAGAAGTTAATTTAGTGGTGTAACTGCGATGTGATGTCACTACGAGTACTCAAGGTGGAATTAAAAAGCTCGATAGAAGTCCTAGGACTCGATCTGCCGATTACTCGGGTACTCTGTTAAAGCCCTAGAACCAACAGAGCCATGAAAGTGGTTCTGATTTGCAAAGAGTCAGTTTTATGTTTGAGGAACTTCAGACGAGTTGGACCTAAAAGTTCTGTCCAAAAGAACCTAAAAAGTCTTGAAGAGAATCTCACTGGGTTCGGATTAGTTGAGTTCATGAGGCTGCAGAACGTCTCGAATGTTCACGGAGGTTCTCAAGTTTCTGGTGTCAGATGTGTCGTCGCTTAAAATTTATATTAAAAACCATCTGAAAGTCGTCACGAGCCTTCTGGACCCGTTCCAATAAGTTTCTGTAAATTCTGGGTCATCAGAACCGCTGAAGTTAACAAAATGGTGTGCACGGCCAAGAATACAGCAAGCTGTTTTTATTTTAACCGACGCCGAACTGAACACTCGGAACAGTCTGAAATTAGCCTGGTTAAAACCAGACCCTTGTCCTTCACCTCGCTTCGTACTAGGGTCTGGACTTTCTCCATAGAGAACTGATTCTTGCTGGAGGCGTGGCCTCTGCTGAGGTTACCCAATCGTTAACGTTTGGCCGTGACGTATGGTATGTTGCAGCTCCGCGCAACATACGTCACGTTAGCCTGTCCAGTTAGCCTGGCGAGGTCCAGGCTAACTATTCAGATAAATAGCTCAGAAACCACTCGGTGGATATTTTTTCTGCTACCAGTGTGTAATTATATGGCTCTAATTTACTGACTGTTGGCCTGGTTGAAACATTTGAGATAAAATTCGATTTTTTATCATTTATTTTCGTAGCGCTCCCGAGGCTGTTTGAGATTTGACCATTTCGTGAATTGATTTAGGAACTGTTAAGCTCAGGAACCCTTTTGCTATAACGTCAGCTAAGAAATATATTTTTTCTCAGCAAAGAAATAATAGTTTTTACCGTGTTTTCTTGTAAATTCCTTCGTGCCGGCAGCCATTTTAAGCAGGGCAAACTGACGACGTCAGTCGACGTCGTTCAAAACTCCGCCTTCTGTTCTCTGATTGGTCCGGTCAAAAATCTACCGGAGAAATTGTTGTCTATGGGAGAAGTCCCAGACCCTAGTACAAAGCGAAGTGAAGGACAAGGGTCTGGTTTTAACCAGGCTAGTCTGAAATACTTTTCCTTTTAATTCGGGTCAATGGTTTCAGCTCGACGAGACTCAAACAGAACCCGACTCTGTTGGACTTAAAATCGTTTTGTCAGTTTTAGCTGAAAGAACAAATCACGTCTGACAATTAACAGCTTTGCTAAAACAAAAAAAATCTGTTAATATTCTTGTGCAGGAACAGGAAGTGATATAAAAGAAAAAATATTTCTTTAGATTATTTTGAGTCCCCTCAGATTAATCAAATTCAAATAGTTTCGATAAGACCAGGACGTTCCCCTTTGTCACTTCCAGTTTCTCTTTAGCCACGCGAAGTCCCGTCCTAGCACTTCCGCATTCATTACCAGGGCGGTGCACTTCCGGTTAGCGGGAATGACACAAACAAATTACTAAATACAGTACAATTAAAACATCTACATACACACCAATAATAACTCTATACAGGAAGCCCCCAACTTGATGTTTTGGACTTACGAACGCATCTCGTAAAAAAAAATAATAATTTATAATGTACAGTACTGTAAAGATACCAAGCACTTAGCCTATCCTAACATAACATAGTTAAGGAGTGAGTTGAATTGTCTCCCTCCTCCTTAGCAGGCACCTTTCACATAAAGGGAGCTAGCTCCCTTTGTGAAAGGGAGACAATTCAACCCGCTCCTTCATCTTTAAAAACTGTTAGGATAGGCTAAGTGCTTGTTGACTGTATAGTACTGTACATCTATTTCTTTATTAAAAAAAATTAAAAAATTGGTATGTGATCAGACTTGTCATTTTCGACTTACGAATGGCCTGTAGGTCCGGAACTTGTTCATAAGTCAGGGACTCCATGTACACATATAAATCCATAGCGACGTTTCCCCTACGGATAGCCGCCCTAACAGCTGCACCCACCGGTGGGCGGACGCAACAGAACTCGCTTGTACTGCCAGTAGCTCACAGCCGCTTCCCGTTTCGGGTCGTTGCCATGGTCTGCTACTGGGAGCTAATGCTAACAACGGCAGTGGATGGGATCCGCAAGTGTCGGATGTGGGTTGTATTTTAACTAAAGTATGTCACCGCCACCCGTGGCATATAGTCTATTGGATAAAATCCCGTTTACGTCCACATTAAAATGTTTTCTTCTACTTTTTGTATTAGCCCTTCACCAGAGCTTCAGGTTTGACTCCTTTACTTTTGTTTTTTCTGTATTTTAGGTCCAAACTGGTGATGGAACCGTCCGCTTACAGGAAAAGTATTTACGGTAGTCTGATCCTGCCTTCAGACCGGAACACAGAAATAAATTCATTCTTTGTTATTTTTGTGTCTGTTATTTCAATATGTAAATGTGAATTTTTCCTGTAGTGAAAAATATGTACCGGTAAATGTGAATCATTAACGGTTTGATTAAAAGTAGATGCAGAATTTGGGAGTTCTGTTTTTTTTGCCTGCTGAATTTAAGGTCTGGTTCATTTACATCAGATTTGGAAATAATTTATCCCACAACTTGATTTAGAAGTTTTAAAAAAATTCTGTTCCACACACAAACTTGTTGGTTCTCCATCCATCAGACCAGAACAAAGAACCCAGACAGCCCGGTCCAGTGGAGTTAAGATCTTTATTGGAAACCACAGCCTTCAAACTTCATGGTACATTTTTATTAAGTCGCACAGACAGACGTCCCCAAAGTGAAATAATCTGTGTGAGGTTCTACTGGTGGAAACGGTTCTGGAACCACACCTGATGATCAGCTTCTTTACCAGAGTTTAAAGTGATTCACTGTCGGAACAAGCAGCGCTTCAGAGTTTTACCTTCAGTCAGAGGACCAAAAAAACTTATTGGTGAATTCAGAGGTTCTGAATTCTACAGAGTATGAAATTAATAAATACTTTTTAAAATGATGCATTCACTGTGAGATATTTTGCAGTTGAGTTTACAAAATGATGGAAATAGTGAATGTAAAAATGGCCGTTCAGTAAGGCAAAATGTAACTAAAAAAAGATTTTGTTTACACAGCTTTATACTAACAATGATCCAGTACTGATGTCAGAATGACAAAATCCACCGATTGACACGAAGCGGCGTAAACAAACTAGAATAATCTGGACTGGACTGCCAGAGGGTGAGCTTTAATAAAAAATGGTTTTCGGTGTGCAGTCGGCCCAAGACATCCCAATCTGAGCATCTGAAGTAAAATCCCTCCTCCAGCCTCAGCTCGTTAAATCTGAAAACAGAAAATATTGATTTAAACTCAAGTTTGTGCCTCCTAAAGAACCCAAACTAAATTCACTGAGAACAGTATATAAAAACAAACAGCTGATTAAGAACCAACAACGACAATTCTCCAGATTTTATCATATGCTGCGAAACAAAAAAACATTGATTTTGGTAAATTCTACATTTAGGTAGCCACCTTCACAAAACTGGACGTATGACGCTGCACAAAATTATTAACACTTCAGCAGCATGGCAGCTTCGTTTGGATGGCTCCGCCCCTTTTTGGGATTACCCAAAAAAATCCAATTAAAGTTTATGAAAACTAAATCAAACACAACAGTTAATAACTGACAAAGGATTTTACTTGAGTCATTTAAAATCATTTATATTTGATTAAAGTATTATTTTTATTTAGGCTCCATGAGTTAAGAATCAGAGCCTGTCGTTTTGTTTAGCTCAAAATCTTTAAAAAAAAAACACACAAAAAAACCTGTTCATTTTACATAAACACGTATTTTCATGTTTCATAAAGAAACATGCTTAAAAAAATCCTTTATCCTTTTTCTGATAAGCTTAACAACAGTTAGCATAAATGCTAGCTTCTTCTTTCGGCTTTTCCCTTTTAAAGCTCAAGTATGTAACTTATTTTTTAAACATTTCTTCACTCTGCCACTATCTCCTGATATATTGATGTTTGACAGGTAATCTCTGAAAAAAACTATAGTCCTCTGGCGTCTCCCAGTGGTAATAAAAGCATTTATAAAAAACCAAAGCGCCCCACGGTTAACCAGCCAATTAAAACAGAGCTTCTAACTTCTCACGCTCCTAACCCATGCCCAATCCCCGCCCCCGCCTGTCAGCCCGCAGCTGCCGTGCAGGTTCTCGTTGAAATAATTGCAAAGCGATGCAAAACTGTTTTGTATGTGACACAAATGTATTAAATTCCCCTTCTTCATCCCTGCTCTGGACTTTTGTTTTTTTTGTGCCAAAAGTCAAATGATCGCTTCTTCCTCCAGACCTGGACTGACAGAAATGAGGAAGTCACGAGCGAATTAAATCATGTCCAACATGGCTGCGTGAAGCTCTGCAGATTTCAGGGTGTTTTTGTTTTGCTGGACCAGTGCTCCATGTTTTTATTTTATTTTTTAGAACGTTTTATTAACATATAATCACAGAACTTTGCAGCGGCTGAGACGGGACGTAGTGGAGGCGGAGCATTCCAGGCTGCAGCGCGAGCGAGGTGGAGCTGAGTCATATGGCTCTGAGTGAGGAGGGACCAGAAACGTGTCTCTGTTCAAAATGTTTCTAAGTGCCAGCGTGTTCAAAAACTACATATTGTAGCTTTAATAAGGGGTCACCACAGCGAGTCATCATCCTCCACCTCACTCTGTCCTCGGCATCCTCTGTCCTCACTCCAACTACCTTCATGTCCTCTTTGACCTTCCTCTGTCTTTTTGTGTCTGCATTTCTAACATCCTTCTACCAATACTGTATACCCACTGTCCCTCCTCTGGACATGTCCAAACCATCTCAGTCTGGCCTCCCTAACTTTATCTCCCAGTTGTTCAACATGTGCTGTACCTCTGATGATCTCATTCCTGATCTTATCCATCCTTGTCACTCCTAAGGAGAACCTCAGCATCTTCATTTCTGCTACTTCCAGTTCTTTCTCCTGTCTTTTTGTCAGTGACACTGTCTCCAGACCATACAACATAGCTGGTCTCACCACTGTCTTGTAAACTTTTCCTTTGACCTTTGCTGACACCTTTTTGTCACAAATCACTCCTGAAACTTTTCTCCATCCACTCCATCCTGCCTGGACTCTCTTTTTCACCTCTTTACCACATTCCCCATTTTCCTGGACAGTGGACCCCAAGTACTTGAAGTCCTGCACCTTTGTGACCTCTGCTCCTTGTAGCCTCACTGTTCCACTGGCCTCCCTCTCATTCACACACATGTACTCTGTCTTACTACGGCTGACTTTCATTCCTCTTCTTTCAAGTGAATACCTCCACCTCTCCAAGTTCTCTTCCACCTGTTCTCACCACAGATCACAATGTCATCTGCAAACATCATAGTCCATGGGGATTCCTGCCTGACCTCATCTGTTAGTCGGTCCATCACCAGAGCAAACAAGAAGGGGCTCAGAGCCGATCCTTGATGCACTCCCACCTCCACCTTGAAGCTATCTGTCACTCCTACAGCACATCTCACCACTGTCCTGCTGTCTTCATACATGTCCTGTACCAGTCTAACATACTTTTCTGCCACTCCAGATTTCCTCATGCAATACCACACCTCTTCTCTTGGCACCCTGTCATATGCTTTTTCTAAATCCACAAACACACAATGGAGTTCTTTCTGACCCTCTGTACTTCTCTATCAACATCCTCAAAGCAAAGATGGCATCTGTGGTGCTTTTCTTGGCATGAAACCATGGGCAGCACGGTGGCACAGCTGGTAGAGCTGCTGCCTCTCAGCGAGAAGGTTGCCGGTTCAAATCCCGGTCCGGGGGCCTTTCTGGGTGGAGTTTGCATGTTCTCCCCGTGCATGCGTGGGTTTCCTCCGGGTACTCCGGTTTCCTCCCACAGACCAAAAAACATGCATGTTAGGCTGATTGGTGACTCTAAATTGACCCTAGGTGTGAGTGAGTGAGAGTGGATGGTTGTTTGGTGTGAGTGAGACAGGTCCCTCTTGTAAATGAGTTCTTGTGACTCAACGAGGCTAGCCTGTATAAATAAAGGTTGAATGAATGAATGAATAAATACTGCTGCTCACAGATAGTCACCTCTTGTCTAATCCTTCCTTCCACAACTCTCTCCCAGATCTTCATTGTGTGGCTCATCAACTTAATTCCCCTGTAGTTGCTACAACTCTGTACATCACCCTTGTTCTTAAAAATGGGAACCAGCACACTTCTTCTCCATTCTTCAGGCATTTTCTCACCCTCAAATATTCCATTAAATATTTGAGTCAAAAACCTCACTGCCACCTCTCCAAGACATTTCCAAACCTCCACTGGTATGTCATCAGGTCCTACTGCCTTCCCCTTCTTCATTCTTTTCAGAGCTTTCCGGACTTCACCCTCACTAATCTTTCCCACTTCCTGGTCCACAGTTTCTATGACCTCCACTCTTCTTTCTCTTTCATTCTCTTCATTCATTAGCTCCTCAAAGTAATCCTTCCATCTTCCCATCACACTCTCCTCACTTGTTAGAACATTCCCATCTTTAATAAGCCTAACCTGTTGCACATCCTTTCCAGCCTGATCCCTCTGTCTTGCCAATCGATACAAGTCCTTCTCGCCCTCTTTAGTGTCCAGTCGCCCATACAACTCATTGTACGCCCTCTGCTTAGCCTTAGCTACTTTCCTCTTTGCTCCATGTCCCATCTCCTTATACAGGTAGTCCCCGACGTATGAGCGCTCTTACATACGAGGTCCCGGACTTACGAGCTGGCGAACGAGCAGTAAATTTGTAAAAAATACAGCACTTTTTTGTGTTTTTAGATGAAAGTGTGTTAGCTAACCGTTTGGAAACACGTTTCTGAGCATGTTTATGAAGTAGTATGAATGTTTTTGATGAAAAACGAGTGTTCGTAGTAGCGCTACCATAAATGTTCCAACTTACGAGCGAAAATCCGGACTTACGAGAACACGTGTTTCTTGTTCCGGCGTACGAATTTCCGGTTTACGAGCAACTCATAAGTACGGAACTCGCTCGTAAGTCGGGGACTACCTGTATTCCTGTCTCCTCTCTTCAGTCCTCTCACTGTCATATTTCTTCTTGGCTAATCTCTTTCTTTGAATGGCGTCCTGCACTTCACTATTCCACCACCAGGTTTCCTTATCATCCATTCTCTGTCCAGATGACACACCAAGTACCTTCCTACCTGTCTCTCTAATTACTGTTGCTGTAGTAGCCCAGTCACTTGGAAGCTCTTTCTTACCACCCAGAGCCTTTAACAGCTCGTCTCTGAATTTCTCACAACATTCTTCCTTCTTTAGCTTCCACCATTTGGTCTTCTTCTCTGATTTTACTCTTTTTCTCTTCTTCACAACAACAGTCATTCTACACACAACCATCCGATGCTGTCTGGCCACGCTCTCCCCTGCTACAACCTTACAGTCTCCAATCTCCCTCAGGTTTCCTCTTCTACACAGAATGTAGTCGACCTGTGTACTCCTTCCTCCACTCTTATAGGTCACTCTATGTTCCTCCCTCTTTTGGAAATAGGTATTGACTATAGCCATTTCCATTCTCTTGGCAAAATCCACCACCATCTGTCCTTCCTGGTTTCTTTCCTTGACACCAAACCTACCCATCACTTCCTCATCCCCTCTGTTTCCTTCACCAACATGTCCATTCAGGTCTGCTCCAATCACCACTCTTTCCTCCCTGGGAATACTCTCTATCACTTCATCCAAATCTTTCCAAAATGTATCTTTCTCCTCCCCATCACATCCAACCTGTGGAGCATAACCACTTACTATGTTTAGCATCAGACCTTCTACTTCTACCTTCAGACACATCACCCTATCTGACACTCTCTTCACCTCTACTACATTCTTTGCCAACTCCTCCTTCAGGACCACCCCTACTCCATTTCTCTTTCTATCCACACCATGGTAAAACAGTTTGAACCCTGCTCCAATACTGCGAGCCTTGCTGCCCTTCCACTTGGTCTCTTGGACACATAAAACATCTACCTTTCTTCTCTGCATCATGTCAGCCAGCTCTCTACCTTTGCCTGTCATTGTCCCCACATTTAGAGTTGCAACCCTCAGTCCTACATTCTTCACTTTCCTCCTCTCCCTCTGTCTCCTGACGTGTTTCCCTCCTCGGGGTCTTCGACATGCTAGCTTAACATTGAAAATTGATTAGCATTGCATTTCTCACTGGAAATTGATACAAAACGATTCTAAATGACTGAACACAGCTGACATTCACAGATTATTATTTATCTTACTGCAGAAGCTGCAGCAGCTCTGCTGAGACAAAGTGCCGCCGTAACGTGAACTAACTCGACACAAAGCCGGTTAGCATGCTGTGTAGACATTTAACAAATTAAAACGTCAAAATGAAGCTAAACGACGAAGAGCATGACGTCTCGTCTAATTCAACGAACGTTAATCCATAAACGTTTTTATGGAGCGCTGCTCCGTGTCTGAAGGGACAGAACCTCCAGGTTTGAGCGTTCGCCAGAGTTTAGTTTCCCCACTGCTAAGAGAGCTCGTTCGCATCTGAAAAAGGGGCGGAGCCAGGAGCACAAACATTCTAAGGTGTGCCTTTTGTTCTAAAGCGAAGCCGACACTGTCTGACTGTGAGAACTGCTCCAGGTTCTGGATGGTTCACGTCGCAGCAGGTCGATGTCCAGCATGAAAAGATTTGCTTGCAGTAAAACCTTGAGGCACGGCGGCTAAGATCTAAAGACTGAAACTCACGTCATCGATGTCCTCGTCGTCGTCCCCAATGTCGTCAAACTGGATGTCCTCGTCGTCTCCGGGCCCGAAGGTGTCCGTCTCATTGATTTTAGCTGAGGAAAAGAAATAGAGAAATTTGTACTTTACTGGAGCTGGATAATAAAATGTTAATAAAACCGGTTCCTGTTTTGGTGCCGTTTGAATAAAAACAACAAAACTCAAATAATTCAGGGCTCCAGAATCTGGAGGGGAACATATTTAAATACAACACTGCTCTTTAGCCTCAAACCAATTTCATAAAGATAAAAAAACTGCTTATTAAAATACATTTGAAAGAACCAAGATATATTTGAAATAAAGTCGCCCTCTGCTGTTAAAAGTCTGCAACTGCACAAGTCTCTTCCTGAAACAAAAGTGGAATTTGAGAGAAATGAGCAAGTTTCGTTTAGCTCCCGGATTAGATCGAGACCCGACTCACCGTGTTCTGGAAGCTCCCCGTAAGCCTTCAAACTGCGAGCCTCGTCGGCATTGTACTTCAGGATGACATCGGCTTTGTTGTCCTGAAAAACACCATTCCAGATTAAAGAGAGACTAAAACTCAGTGGTTCCCAACTCTGGTCCCTGAGGAACACCATGTTTTAGTTGTTCCTCTGCTCCAACACACCTGATTCAGTGATTTAATTACTTCCTTAACCAGAAGCCTGTTAATCACATTTCATTCAAATCAGGTGGGCTGGAGCAGAGGAACTATCCATCCATCTTCTTCCGCTTATCCGGGGTCGGGTCGCGGGGGTAGCAGCCTAAGTAGGGAGGCCCAGACTTCCCTCTCCCCAGCCACTTGGAGCAGTTCCTCCGGGGGAATCCCAAGGCGTTCCCAGGCCAGCCGAGAAACATAGTCCCTCCAGCGCGTCCTGGGTCTTCCTCTGGGTCTCCTCCCGGTGGGACGTGCCCGGAACACCTCACCAGGGAGGCGTCCAGGAGGCATCCTAACCAGATGCCCGAGCCACCTCAACTGGCTCCTCTCGATGTGGAGAAGCAGCGGCTCTACTCCGAGTCCCTCCCGGATGACTGAGCTTCTCACCCTATCTCTAAGGGAGAGTCCAGCCACCCTGCGGAGAAAACTCATTTCAGCCGCTTGTATCCGAGATCTTGTTCTTTCGGTCATAACCCAAAGCTCATGACCATAGATGAGGGTGGGAACGTAGATCGATCGGTAAATTGAGAGCTTTGCCTTTTGACTCAGCTCTCTCTTCACCACGACAGACCGGTACAGCGCCCGCTTCACTGCGGACGCTGCACCTATCCGCCTATCGATCTCACGCTCCAGTTTTCCCTCATTCGTGAACAAGATCCCGAGATACTTAAACTCCTCCACTTGGGGCAGGACCTCCTCCCCGACCCGGAGAGGGCATGCTACCCTTTTCCGGCTCAAGACCATGGCCTCGGATTTGGAGGAACTGATCCTCATCCCGGCCGCATCACACTCGGCTGCAAACCGCTCCAGTGAAAGTTGTAAATCACGAACTGATGAAGCCAGTAGGACCACATCATCTGCAAAAAACAGAGAAGCGATTCTAAGGTCACCAAAACGGATCCTCTCAACACCTTGGCTGCGCCTAGAAATTCTGTCCATAAAAGTTATGAACAGAATCGGTGACAAAGGGCAACCTTGGCGGAGTCCAACTCTCACCGGAAACGAGCCTGACTTACTGCCGGCAATGCGGACCAAGCTCTGACACCGGTCGTACAGGGACCTAACAGCCCTTATCAAAGGGCCTGGTACCCCATACTCCCGGAGTACCCCCCACAGAACCCCCCGAGGGACGCGGTCGAATGCCTTCTCCAAGTCCACAAAACACATGTAAACTGGTTGGGCAAACTCCCACGCACCCTCCAGGACCCTGCTGAGGGTGTAGAGCTGGTCCAGTGTTCCACGACCAGGACGAAAACCACACTGCTCCTCCTGAATCCGAGGTTCGACTATCCGACGGACCCTCCTCTCCAGAACCCCTGAATAGACCTTACCAGGGAGGCTTAAGAGTGTGATCCCCCTATAGTTGGAACACACCCTACGGTCCCCCTTTTTAAATAGGGGAACCACCACCCCAGTCTGCCAATCCAAGGGAACTGCCCCCGATGTCCACGCGATATTGCAGAGTCGCGTAAGCCAACACAACCCTACAACATCCAGAGCCCTAAGGAACTCCGGGCGAATCTCATCCACCCCCGGAGCCTTGCCACCGCGGAGCTTTTTAACCACCTCGGCGACCTCAGCACCAGAGATTGGAGAGCCCGACCCAAAGTCCCCAGGCTCCGCTTCCTCAGTGGAAGACGTGCCAGTAGGATTGAGGAGGTCTTCGAAGTATTCCGCCCACCGACTCACAACATCCCGAGTTGAGGTCAACAGCACGCCATCCCCACCATAAATGGTGTTGGTCGCGTACCGCTTTCCCCCCCTGAGACGCCGGATGGTGGACCAGAATCGCCTCGAAGCCGTACGGAAGTCATTCTCCATGGCCTCTCCGAACTCCTCCCACGCCCGAGTTTTTGCCTCAGCAACCACCCGAGCCGCATGCCGCTTGGACTGCCGGTACCTATCTGCTGCTTCCGGGGTCCCACAGGCCAAAAAGGCCCAATAGGACTCCTTCTTCAGCTGATAGAGCATTTCAGGTGGTGGCACCGAGGCTCTGGAACGCTCTCCCTCTAACAATGCGCGGCTCCGAGTCGACTGATGCATTTAAGAGAAGTCTTAAGACTTATCTTTTTAAACAGGCTTATGGTTAATTGTACTTATTGGTTTTAGAGTTTATCATGTGTAACCTTTTTGTATAGCATGTTTTAAGAGTGTATAATTTTAGTATAATTTTAGTATGATTTTATTATGTGTATTTCTTTTGTAAAGCACTTTGTGATTTTATATCTGTGAAAGGTGCTATATAAATAAAGTTTACTTACTTACTTACTTACTTACTTACACTGGTGAGCTGCGTAGGATGAAGGCAACTGGCCGTGCTATTGAGAGACGTGAAGAATCATCTGGTCTCTCTGTACATAAGCAGGCATACAAAGAACATCAGAAAGCCTACGCCTATTCTCTTAAAGAAGCACGCTCCAAATAGTATTCCAACATCATCAACAACTGCCCTGGAAACTCTAAACAGCTCTTCTCCACAATAACTCATCTGCTTAATCCCATTAAACAAACTCATGAGGACTCTGTTCAAAAATGCAACCTGTTCCTTTCATTCTTTAAAAACAAAGTTGACTCTATCAGATCTCAGCTCCACAGCCTCCCTGATCTTCGTTTGCCATCTACCTGTCTGCATTCTGGGTCCCTGAGCAGCTTTGATGAAGTTGTTCAGAGTGAGTGGAGACCATCATCAAGAAAATGAAGCCTTCATCCTGCACCCTGGATCCCTTCCCCTCATCACTCATAAAATCCAATCACTCTGCAATGAGCCCATTAATCACACAAATAATAAATAAGTCCCTAAAATCTGGTCATGTTCCATTGCCTCTAAAAACTGCCATCATTAGGCCTCTTCTGAAAAAATCTAATTTGGATCCAGACATTCTTTCTAATTACCGCCCAATTTCCCACCTCCCATTTCTGTCAAAAGTGCTGGAAAAAGCAGTTGCTGCTCAGCTGCAGATCCACCTACAACAACACTCTCTGTATGAGAAGTTTCAGTCTGGCTTCCATGCAGCTCACAGTACTGAGATCGCATTGCTGAGAGTTACCAATGATGTCCTCATGGCTGCTGACACTGGTTCTGCCTCCTTGTCCTCCTTGACCTCACTGCAGCTTTCAACACTGTGGACCATAGTATCCTCCTCCACCGTCTTCATGTGGAGGTTGGTCTCTGTGACACTGTCCTGGACTGGTTGAAAGCTTTCCTTTCCAATAGGCTGGAATGTGTTAGTCCTGGCAATGCCAATTCCCAGACTGTCTGTGTCTCCTGTGGTGTCCCTCAAGGTTCAGTTCTAGGGCCCCTGCTATTTTCCCTTTACATGCTGCCTTTAGGTCAAATTATTAATCAGTTCAGCATTTCTTTTCACTGTTATGCCACCGATACACAGCTTTACATCAGGACCAGAGCATCATCATCATCATCACCATTGTCATCTCCATCTTCACTCACTGCCCTAACTACCTGCCTGGAGGAGACAAGGGCATGGATGAATCAGAACCTTCTCCAATTAAACTGCTCCTAAACTGAGGCTACACTGATTGGCACCCCTCACCAGGTACAAACATCAACTATAACAACTATTTCCTTTCCTGGACAATGCTTACAAATCTTGGAATAAAAATGGACTCTCATCTTACATTTGAAAATCAGATTAAGCATCAGTTTAAAACCTGTTTCTTCCATCTTCAAAACATCTCCAAACTTCGCCCATCTCTTACTTTTGTTGATGCAGAGAAACTTGTCCATGCCTTTGTCTCCTCCAGGCTCGACTACTGCAAATTCGTGTTTACTGGAATCCCTGGCAAAAACCTTCAGAAGCTTTAATATATTCAAAACAGTGCAGCCAGGATTTTATTGAGAGCTTGTAAATTTGAATATATTACACCCATTCTCCATAACCTCCATTGGCTTCCTGTCACCATACAGAATTCAGTACAAAATTGCTCTCATTACCCATCAAATGGTAAATGGTAAATGGAACTTACTTATATAGCGCTTTCCAGCCCCCTATGAGGGGCCCCAAAGCGCTTCACAGTACCAGCCAACCACCCATTCATACATACATTCATACACCGGTAGCGGTAGCTTGCCATGCAAGGCACTGCCAGTCCTATCGGGAGCAACTCGGGGTTAAGTGTCTTGCCCCCGAGGTATGCAGTGACTGGGGATAGAACCTAGGACCTTCCGGTCCTAAGCCGGCTGCCCTGCCTCTACACCATCTCGTCCCCTTAATCAATGCTTAAACGGAACTTCACCAGATTATCTAAAGGACCTTCTTGCACCATATTCATCCACCCGGTCTCTACGATCACAGAACAGTAATCTCCTTCACCTTCACAAACCAAATTAAGGACCATGGGAGATTGGGCATTCTGTATGGCTGCCCCCACCTCTGGAACTCCCTCCCTGACTATCTGAGAGCTCCACAATCACTGGTTAACTTTAAAAAAGGCTTAAAGACCCTTTTTTAAGAAAGCCTACTTTGCTTCCACATGATTTTATCACTGATTTTAGTTGATATTATCAATGATTTTAGTTGATTTTATCACTGATTTTTGTTATTTTATAATTGATTTTACTTGATTTTATCACTTATTTTTTATTTGATCATTGATTTTAGTTGCACCTTGTAGGGCTTTGAGATTTCTGTTAATGAAAAGTGCGTTACAAATTAAATTCATTATTATTATTCCTGAGGGATCTCTTCCCAGACTGTGGTATGATGTGGCCTTGGTGGATTGACTGAAACATGATGTCCCAGATGTGCTCAATTGGATTCAGGTCTGGGGGGTGGGCAGGTCAGTCCATAACATCAATGCCCTCATTATGCAGGAACTGCTGACACACCACATGTTTCAGCAAAAAAAAAAGAAGAAAGAAACTGTTCAGATGACCTGACTGAAAATTGTTAGATTGTATACCTGGATTATTGAGCATGGACTTTGTTGGTTAACTGCTGATACACTTCAGCCACATGAGGCCTAGCATTGTCATGCATAAGAAGGAACCCAGGGCCCACTGCGCCAGCATATGGTCTCACAATGGGTGATCTCATCCCAGTACCTTATGGCAGTCAGTGCACCTGTGGCTAGAATATGGAGGGCTGTACGGCCATCCAAAGAAATGCCTCCCAACACCATGATACACCACCAAACCGGTCATGCTGGAGGATGTTACATGCAACAGAATGTTCTCCACGGTGTCTCCAGACTCTGTCACGCCTGTCACATGTGCTCAGTGTGAACCTGCTTTCATCCATGAAGAGCACAGGGAGCCAATGGCAAATCTGCCAATTTTGGTGTTCCCTAGCAAACGGCAATCGTCCTGCACGGTGTTGGGATGTTAGCACAGGCCCTATATGTGGATGTCGGGCCCTAATACCACCCTCATGAAGTCTATTGCTGACAGTTTGAGTGGAAACACGCACATTAATGACCTGCTGGAGGTCATTTTGTAGTGCCCTGGCAGTGGACCTCCTGTTCCTCCTTGCACAAAGGACGAGGTAGTGGTCCTGCTGCTGGGTTGTAGCCCACCTACAGCCCCCATGTCTTCTGGTGTACTGGCCTGTCTCCTGGTACCTATTCTATGTTCTGGACACTGTGCTGAGAGACACAGCAAATCTTCTTGCCACCGCTCGCATTTATGTTCCATCTTGGATTAGCTGCACTACTTGAGCAACTTCAGTGAGCTGTAAAAAACACCTCATGATGCCTCTATGTGTACACTCTACACTGACAATATGAAAAAGTGACTAAAAGTTCAACCAGAAAGGACGAGAACAGAGAAATGACCTGTGGTCACCACCTGCAGAATCCCTCTTTTATACACTCACAGAAATGATTCATGGCATAAGTAAGTTTTATACATTTAAATCTATTTGATTTTATTTAAAAACTCATTTTTTTTATATTTATGCATTAAAATGAAAGATTATATACATAATTTAATAAATTATCAATTTTATTGAATGTAATTAGTATTACTTACTAACATTGTTTAAATAATCAAAGATATAAAAATATATAAATCAATCAAGATTATATTATTTAAATTTGTGTGACTGGTTTTCATAGAAGTTATGTGAATTTAAATGGGTGAAATTGTCATGCGCATGCGCAGAACCTCACACAACGCGCATGCTCAGAACACACACACACATCGCACATGCGCAGAGCCTCATTTTTGAGCGCGTTTGCTTGCTTCTCTTGGGAAATATCTTTTTTTTGTAATTAAAGTTTTTTATTAATTTTTGTTATTTACACAAAATAACACAACATCAAATAAAGTAATATGAAAAAGAAAAAACAAAAAAAAGAACATAAAGCTGGTGCACCCCCCTCCCTCTCCTCCTCACCTCCAGACAACAATAAACCACAGGTGCAACGATACATCCAAAATGAAAAAACAAAGAAAACATTTCTGTAATCACTGTAAACTGTGGAGCTCAACAGTCCAATATAGTTTAGATCATCGTTACATTTTTTAGTGAGTCCCAGAAACTGTCCCAATCCTTATCTCTGCTCCCTTTCAAATTGCTGAGCATGACCTCATAAGAGGCTGCATCAGTCATCGATTTAATCCAGTCGTTGATTCCAGGACGCTTTATAGTCTTCCAATGTCTTAAAATGATCCTGGATGCTGTCACAAGACCGACCATGATAATTGAAAGGGTTCCTTTGGGAATGTCCGGCATTTGGGATCTGTCTCCCAGTAAACACAGTTCTGGGGTCCGGGGGACTTCTGAGCCAAACCAGGCACTCAGAATCTTCAAAACTTCAATCCAAAACGGTGTAATCAGGGGACATTCCCAAAAACAGTGTAAATATGTACCCACCTCTTTTTTACATTTCCAACACAAATTATCTGTCATTAGTTTCATTCTGTGCAATCTGGTAGGAGTATGGTAATATCTATGTAACACTTTATACTGTATGAATTTATTTCGGGCTTCTTTTACATATTTACCGCTCCCTGATAGAACTTCCAGCCATTCTTCCTCTGTGTACTTGATTTTCAAATCTCTTTCCCAAATAAGTTTAATATTCAGTGATTCACCACTCAAACTTCCACTCAAAAGTTTATAAAACCGTGAGGTCGTGTGGCGATCACGTGGCAGTCTAATAAAATCTAAAATCTTATTTTCCACACTGTCTTTGATTTTGGCGGTCACACAATGTCTCATCTGTAAATATTTCCATAGATTTGCTCTGCCTTCCAATTCAAATGTATGTGTCAACTCCTCATAGGACATAAATTGTCCATCTTTATACAAATCACCAATGGTGTGTATGCCACGTGAATGCCACTGCCCCCAAAACACAGGTTGTTTCCCAATAGTTATAGCAGGATTATTCCAGAGAGACGCATACATCTGTACCTGGTGCGGAAGCTCTAACAATCTATGGACTTTTGACCAAACCTCATTAGAGTGAATAAGAACCGGATTTGTTGTGTCAGTTTTTTGGGACAGTTTGTACCTTGGGTGGAACGGTGAACAAACATCAGTTTCAATGCTTATCCATTCCTGCCCGTTCGCAGATTCCTCCCAGTGTTTAACTAATTTAATCATTTCAAAAGACAAATAATAAAGTTTCGAATTTGGAAGTCCTAGACCACCCTTTCCTTTAGGGGCATATAATTTATCTAATTTAATTCTTGCTCTTTTATCTCCCCACAAGAAAGACTTAATGAAGTTTTCATACCTTTTAAAAATGTCTGGCGGGATTGTAACGGGCAGCATCATTAACAAGTAATTAAACTGAGGTGTGGTGATCATTTTAATAACATTAATCTTACCCCACAAAGTTAAATTAATCTTTTCCCACTTTTGAAAGTTTGTTTTAATTTTTGATAACACCGGATTAAAATTTAATGAGGGTAATTCTTCCAGCTCCCTACTAAGTCTAATACCCAGATATTTCATACCTGTAGGTGTCCATTTAAATTTAAAATTTTCCACCATATTTGAGTGACATAAAGCAGATAATGGCATGGCCTCTGACTTAGTCCAATTTACTGTGTAACCCGACACCTCTGAAAATGACTGTATGGTGTCCATCAGATATGGCAAGGATGTAAGTGGATGGGTGATGAGTGCTAAAATATCGTCTGCGTATAGAAGCAATTTGTGTTCTTGTTGACCCATGTATACCCCTTTAATGTCCTTATTTGCCCTGATACCCACTGCCAGGGTTTCTATGAATATATTAAATAACAAAGAGCTGAGAGAGCATCCCTGTCGGGTCCCCCGTGATAATTCAAAGAAAGGTGAAATAATACAGTTAGTTATTACTGCAGCCTTTGGTTCCTTATATAGAATTCTAATCCAATTAGTAAAATGAGGTCCAAATCCAAAATTGGACAGGGCCGAGAAAAGAAAGTTCCATTCCACCTTATCAAATGCTTTCTCAGCATCTAGGGAGATGGCAGCTACTGGTTCATCCCCCGATTGGCTCAGCCACATCAAGTGCATCAGTTTTCTCATGTTATCAGAAGAGGAACGGTTTTTCATAAAGCCTGCCTGATTTTGATGTATAATGCTGGGAAGGACTCATTGTAAGCGTAAAGCCAACACTTTGGTTAGTATTTTACAATCTACATTAAGCAGACTGATGGGCCTATAATTTGATGGGTCTGAACTGTCTTTATCTTTTTTTGGGATTAGAGAAATTAATGCTTCGTTGAAAGTAGGGGGAAGCTGTCCTCTCTCAAAGGTTTCCTGATATACTTTTTGTAACACTGGGGCCAGAATGTCAATATATGTTCTATAATATTCTGCAGGGATACCATCATAGCCAGGTGATTTCCCTACTTTCATCCTCAAAATTGCTGTTCTAATTTCTGCCTCTGCTACTGATGCTTCCAGCCCCTCCACATGTTCCTCAAGTAATCTAGGAAGATCAAGTTTAGAGAAGAAAAGATCTCTCCCTTTCTGATCCATCTCAGTAGACATCGTGGACGTATATAATGTTCCATAATACTGTTTAAACACATCATTTATGTCTTTCGGCGAGGTTACTAATTTATCACCTTGTTTTATAGCAGGAATAGTATTAGAAAAATCCTCCTTTTTAACTTGTCTTGCTAATAATTTCCCAGTTTTCTCCCCTCCCTCATAAAATGTAGTTTTAAGCCTAAACAAAGAGTATTCCACTTTCTTGTTGTAAATTTCGTTTAGCTGAAATTTAAGCCCACAAATGTCTCGATATAATAAGTCATCATATTGCTTTG
Source organism: Garcialebias charrua (assembly GCA_038048925.1). Lineage (NCBI taxonomy): Eukaryota > Metazoa > Chordata > Actinopteri > Cyprinodontiformes > Rivulidae > Garcialebias > Garcialebias charrua. The sequence goes on along the minus strand of JBBPBX010005184.1, from coordinate 8,511 downwards.
CTAAATTATTTTCCTTAAATTTGATCTCTTTTTCCAATTCTTGAATTTTTTGTTGGTTGTCTTTTTTCTTTTTTGAAGCATACGCTATGATTTTGCCCCTCACATAAGCCTTTGAGGCTTCCCAAACCGTTTGAATATGCTCTGTGCTGCCGATGTTTATTTCAAAGAAGTGTTTTAGATCCTCCCCCAGCAACTCCTTAAAAGATTTATCTTGTAAGAGGGAAACATTCATTCTCCACCTTGAGCCCCTCGTGTTCCCCGTTCCTAATTTTAAACCGAGTTCAACGGCTGCATGGTCAGTCAGTGCAATAGTTTTTATATCACAACTTAATACCTTATGTATCATAAGCTTTGAAATTAAAAATAGATCAATCCTAGAATAAGATTTGTGACAGTGAGAGTAGAAAGTATATTCCCTTTTAGTGGGGTTAATCAGCCTCCATACATCAGCTAGGCCCATATCTTCATTTAACATGTGAACTGCATCTCTTCCCTTAGAGCTAAGCAAACCTTTAAATGCACTCCTGTCGATGAAAGGATCGATTACTTCGTTGAAATCACAGCCCATAATTATTTGCCCTGGTATTTCCCCCAAGACACTATTTACCTTGTGAAAAAAGTGCGGGTCCTCCATGTTTGGTGCATAAATGTTACAGAGTGTCACACTTTCTCCCTCTATCATTGCTTGGACACATATCATTTGACCCTCCGAGTCTTTAACTTGTTTTATAAGTGAGAAATTTATATTTTTCCTAACTAAAATAATTACCCCGTTTCGAGCTCTAGAAAGAGAACTATGAAAAATGTGACCAACCCAACCCATTTTAAACTTCACCTCTTCCCCTTCATTCAGGTGAGTTTCTTGAAGAAATATTATATCCGCTTGGTTTGTCTTTAAATAAGTCAATATTTTGTGCCTTTTAGTTGGGTTCCCACACCCATTAATATTCTAGGATATAAATTTTACATATTTCCCAGTCATTACAGATTACACATTATTACTTTTTACATCTGTGTACATACATTTGAACCACTTTAAATCCCTGTTCCCTGGGATGAGGATCTGACCTGAGGGTGCAACCAGCCAACAGAAAAAGAAAATAAAACAGTTTACCTGGAAAAAAGAACATCCAGTATGTAAACAAAAGCCAGTGAAAATAAAAAGAAACCAACTTAAAACTTAAAATCAACCCTATTAGAGCTGCCTAATGCAGCTCAGGGGGAAATTAAACTTAAACCAAAATCTTATCTGGTCCGTAGAGCTCTGCTCTCCTCCTCTTTACTCCGTTCTGGTGGCAGGTGTTAGCGTCTCTCTCCCCTCAGTCATTTTCAGCATGTTGTGGGCAGCTCCTCATAAAATCATCAGGCCGTCGCACCAGAGTTCTCCTCTTGCTCGTTCCCCTCCTTCTCCTTGCTGAAGAACTCTTCTGCTGCTTTTGCCGAGTTGAAACTTATATTTTTGCCCTTCCATCTCACGCGCAGTGTCGCCGGGAATGCCAGGGTGTATTTAACGCTGCGCTCCTGTAGCTTCCTCTTCACAGCCGTGAAGGCCTTCCTCTTCTCCGCCAGCTCCTTAGTCATATCAGGGAACACAGACAGTCGGCATCCATTCCACTCGAACCCGCGCTTCTCTTTAGCTGCAACGATTACTTTATCCCTCGCCGACTGCCTCAGGAAACGAACAAGGACCGGTCTCGGTGGTCGGTTCGGGTCGGGCTGCGGCGCCAAGGCCCGGTGGGCCCGCTCGATCTCAAACTCCGCATCGCCCCGCAGGCCCAGCCCCTCCACCAGCATGCTCTCAACACAGCTCAAAAGTGTCCCAGTGTTGCCAACAGTCTCTTTTAGCCCAATAATTCTCACATTATTCCTCTTACTGTGGTTTTCAAAGGCCTGCACACGGTCTCGCAGAACTTCCAGCAGCTTGCTCCTCTCAGCGTCCGCCACGCACACCTGCTCCGCGGTGTCCTCCAGTTGCGAGACACGTGTCTCAACCTCCGTCAGCCTCTCCTGCATTACAGTCACCGCTGTGCTCAGCTCAGACGTCGTCTGCTTAATTGTTGTCACATCGGCAGCCACACTTTGAAGCAAAGTGAATAAAGTCGCCAAGCTAGGAGTCGCGTCATCGTGCCCATCACCACGTTACGGGCTTCCGCAGGTGGATGAGCGGCCTGCTGCCCCTTTCGTTCTCGCGGTGGGCATCACGGAATTAAATGGCTTAATCCACTTCCAAAAGGGACAAAAATATTTGCGCAACGCTGCGGGAGGTGAATGGCATAAATTAGGAGCTCCCCACCTGGGGTATCCAGCAAAGTATCACATCGGGGAGCGGAGAGGTCTAACCAGCTACCATCTTGTTCGCCGCGCTCACCGGAAGTGTCTTGGGAAATATCTTAACAGATACCAGTAAGTATGTTTTTTTTAATCATAATGTATGAAGTTGGTTAGTATCAAAATGTTTTATAACAGGCGATTTGGATATTGACTCAGCTCGTGTTAGCTAACGGTAGAGCTAGCCAACTAATATAAGTCTTAACTTAAACCTAGCTAGCGGCTAGCTACAATATAATTTTAAATTTTCGTGCTCGTGCGTGCCGTGGAAGTAAAGGTTCGCAGGTAAAAGAAAGGTGGGGGTACGCTGGGTTTCTTTCCCCCAGTTGCTTCTTAGCAGCTAGGAGATACACGAGTGAGTCGCAGCTCATGTGTCCGACGGCAGCCTTCTCTGGTCGGACTGTCTGTCGCAGCCCAGCCTCCTGCTCTGGAGGTAGGCCCTAACTAGCCACTTCACTGTTAGCTCAGTGTCTGTTAGCAATATACTGTAGGTCATAAACCACACGGCCGAATTTCTTTAAACTTGAACGTAATTACTTGGTGGTCATTTACAAACTATGAGCTGTATGAGAATTTTGAGCTATAATTTGATTTATTTATAATTTATTTGTGCAGTGCATAACTACGGAGCCCTTAAAGGGACATGGGGAAAAAAAGAGAATCCTGAGAAACTAAGTCAGGATCCTGAGAAACTTTCTCAGGATCCTGACTTAGTTTCTCAGGATCCTGACTTACTTTCTCAGGATCCTGAGAAACTAACTCAGGATCCTGAGAAACTAAGTCAGGATCCTGAGAAACTTTCTTGAGAAACTTTCTCAGGATCCTGACTTAGTTTCTCAGGATCCTGACTTAGTTTCTCAGGCTCCTGAGAAACTAACTCAGGATCCTGACTTAGTTTCTCAGGATCCTGACTTAGTTTCTCAGGCTCCTGAGAAACTAACTCAGGATTCTGACTTAGTTTCTCAGGATCCCGACTTAGTTTCTCAGGATCCTGAGAAACTTTCTCATAGACTTTCTCAGGATCCCGAGAAACTTTCTCAGGATCCCGAGAAAGTTTCTCAGGATCCTGAGAAACTAAGTCGGGATCCCGAGAAAGTTTCTCTGGATCCTAAGAAACTAAGTCGGGATCCCAACTTAGTTTCTCAGGAACCTGTTTTCTTTTTTTTCTCCCCATGTCCCTTTAGGGGCTCCGTACTCCTGTTTCTCAGAAAACGAAACTATTTTCTCAGGATCCCGAGAAACTAAGTCGGGATCCCGAGAAAGTTTCTCAGGATCCCGAGAAACTAAGTCGGGATCCCGAGAAAGTTTCTCAGGATCCCAAGAAACTAAGTCGGGATCCCGAGAAAGTTTCTCGGGATCCCGAGAAACTAAGTCGGGATCCCGAGTTAGTTTCTAGGGATCCCGAGAAACTAAGTCGGGATCCCAAGTTAGTTTCTAGGGATCCCGAGAAACTAAGTCGGGATCCCGACTTAGTTTCTCGGGAATCTGTTTTTTTTTTTCTCCCCATGTCCCCTAGGGGGCTCCGTACAAAACACATTAACAAATAAGGCGAAAGACTTTAACAAAGTTCTGAAACAAATTAACAAATTCTGAAACAAATTAACAAATTCTGAAACACTTTAGCAAAGTTCTGAAACAAATTAACAAATTCTGAAACACTTTAACAAATTCTGAAACAAATTAACAAATTCTGAAACACTTTAACAAATTCTGAAACAAATTAACAAATTCTGAAACAAATTAACAAAGTCTGAAACAAATTAACAAATTCTGAAACACTTTAACAAAGTCTGAAACAAATCAACAAAGTCTGAAACACTTTAACAAAGTCTGAAACACTTTAACAAAGTCTGAAACAAATCAACAAATTCTGAAACACGTTAACAAAGTCTGAAACAAATCAACAAAGTCTGAAACACTTTAACAAATTCTGAAACACTTTAACAAAGTCTGAAACACTTTAACAAAGTCTGAAACAAATTAACAAACGAGAGAATCACACGGAAAGGGAATGTCCTAACTCCAAGGCTGACCCGGAAGTGATGACCCGGAAGTGATGACCCGGAAGCGGTCATTTCGACCCAAGATGGACAACAGTCGAGTCGCGTTTTGCCCGTTCTGTGGGACACCAATAAGTATATAAGCGGTTTTGTTTTTCGTGCGGTCGATCCTTTGAGTTTTTAAATGGCACAGAGCAGATGGATGCAGGAGAGGGGACATCTCAACAACCGGACAATGCTAAACAATGTACCGTAAGTGCAGCGTAATGTTAGATTTTTTAATTAGCCTATGAATAAAAATTATTAGCGCTATTGGTTACCTCATTTTGATTTTTGAGACCAATCTTTTTTAATTTCAGCAGAACAACCTGGCCCATCATATAAATTTTTCAAATAGTACCGAAGCTCCAAGTCCAAAGAGCGTCAGGATTTTAACTACGGTCCGAGAGGAAAACACGTGCAGGTAAGCTGTACAACTGTAGTGGCACAAATTAGACCATAGAGAAACACATATGTATGTATCGTGTTTATTTATTGATTTTTTTACCTCTTATACGTTAAATTGCTCTCATCTTTGTCATAGATAAACATTGGATTGATGGTGCCAAGTGGGACTGGTTTAAAACCTCTAAGAGGGAAAATGGTCATGTTATTTGTAGACCCAGAGGTAGGAGCACCCGAGATACTGCAACAAGGTGTCCAGAAAATGAGAAGGTTTAACAAGGACATACAAGAAGGACCGCACATCCTGTTGTATCCAGACTGCTCAGAGGTGGTCACTGTGCCTGGATCAGAAAGACCATTCAAACTGGCTGATTATAAAAGGGAACCAGGAAGGCAATATTCCAGAATTACATTGTTTATTTGCCTAAAACACATTTTAAATGAGGTGAGTGGATGTAAACATTAAATACAAAGTATTTTAACTTGTTTCAATCTACTGAAAGATGCATCCACAGTATCTATATGATCAGTTGTTTATTTTTACAGAAGTGGATGATACCTCAGATTCCTATCCTGAAATTGTCATCACATCAAGGAGCATGGCTGAGTTCAATCAAGCAGACACAGTGGTATATCAAACATTCACAAAACATATTTTTTTTTTTGGGGGTGGACTACTGCACTTGTAATTTACTTTTTGTGTTGAATTTTGTTCAGTATTTTGTGCAGACAGTTTCAGTTGAAATAACAGAAGGATTTTTTTATATTTGTTTGAGACTAAATAATACCTTACTAACTAAAGTAACTTAAATAAAATTAACCCTTGTTGTTTATTTTAGTTTGTAACGTATCAAATATGAAACCAAAGTAGTTTGCCAGGGCTAAATGTTTGTAGTTTATTTTAGAGAGAGTGAAAAAGATCATCATTCCGCTGCAGACGAGGGAGGGATGGGGGCGACCTGAAGAAGTGCCTGTGCAGATTACTTCTACTAGCATATTTAGCTTATACCAGCACATTACGGTGAAGCAATGAATAACCTGAAAAGCTCTGAGGTCTACACAGTACTAACGTTGGGCACGTTTTATTGAAAGAGGTGGGACACAATCTTATTTATCTTAAATTAGCACAGACAGAGCGCAGCTAAAGCCTTAAAGTCCTCCATCACCAAGCCTGGCTGTTAGTTTCAACATCAGGTGTAAAGCTAGATTCATACTTGACGCGTCGCGCAGCGCGCGAGGGTGCGCGCTCCAAAAGTGATGCAATTTCACAGTCCCCGCCCCTGCGCGTTGGCCCCGCGCAGGGGATTAGCGCGTGCCGTGCACCTCTGAATTTTTGAAACTCCGCAAGCCCTGCGCGCGCGCGGTGGGCGCTACGATTTGATTGACAGGTCCTCACCGACAGCCTTCACCCTCTTCACGCCGGAGCCTGCAGCTGTTTGCGCCGCTGTGGTCGTGGAGACGGAGTCGCGACGCATGGAGGAATGTTTTGTGACACAAAATGTATTAAATTATCCTTCATTCCTGATCTGGAGTCGGACTTTTCTTTTGTTTTTTCGCCAAAAGTCACGTGATCGCTTTCTCCTCCGCTGACTCCATGCATTAAAACCGCAAATAAAGACAACAGTTCAGCACGCGAGCAGAAAGCTATTTGTTTTTGTTGTGTGACGTCAAACAGTTCTTCTTCTACGGTAGATTTCTTCTTCTACACCTTTCTTGCAACATATGCACAGGTTTTAGAGGGTACTGCCTCCTGCTGGTCCGTAAAAGAACAGCACTTTGCCATGCGCCGCCGTGCGACAACTATAAACACAGAGGCGACACTGTAAACGCATTTCGCCGCACAGCACAGTGCACGCGCAGCGCGCGCGCTACAGCCTGCGGACCAAAGCGCGAGTCTAACTCAGCCTTAATACAAGCAGGTCATGCAGCCACGCTGCTGCAATACTGTGGAATAAATAATGATAATTGTTTTATTTTAATTTATTGTCTTTAATTGCGTTTTGCAATGATAGTATGCATACTGTTTTTAGTTTGTATGGAATTTTGGACTCTGTGCAGCTCCTAGAGATTAAATGTCCTCTAAATAGCTCCATTTCATTTACACAGTTTTGTGTTGGCCAAATTGTGACATCAGATGCTTAGAAGATGAGAAGTACCTCATTCTTACCAATGGGCAAAGTGGATTCTACATCCAGGTGAGTAAATGTTGCAATTTTCAGTATATGTACTTATGTGACAGGTATTTGTAAACCTTCATTAAAACATATTGTACATTTATTCTTCCAGGTTCAGCTGACAGTGACGTGCCTGGAGCTGCAGAGCTGCACGCTGGTTATCTGGACACCAACAGAACATCTGGAGTTGGACTTTTCTTTTTGATAAAGTCTTTACAGATAAACAGATGAAACACTCCATAACTTTTACTTTTCAAACATGCTTCCAACATTGATAGATGAATTTTTTTGCAAATAAGATTCAGCTCTGCCACAAATACCTTGATCTATTTAAAATGCAGTAAGCACATAAATATTCATTCTCAACACATCAAGAGCACTGTATGAAGCTAGGGAGAAAATACCAGTCTTAATTGTTAATATTAGTTTTTAGTTTTATTTAAAAAATTAAACTCCAAGGCATAATATCACCTTCAGACATATTAACTCCATCCATCCATCCATCATCTTCCTCCTTGTTTTACATCATATCACAGGGGCAGCAGCTTGAGCAGGGAGTGTCCAGACTCCTCTTTCCAGAGCAACTTCTTCCATCTCTTCTGGGATGACTCTTACAGACTTCCCAGACCCCTCCAGCATGTCCTGGGTCTTCCCTGGGGTCTCCTCCCAGTCTACAGGTTAACATACAATAAAATGTACAGACAATAAAAACATTATTTTGCAACTAACATATTTGTTTCAGTTGTACCTCGTTTGTCTTCACAAAATGATCAATGAAAGTGATGTGAAAGTGTAATAACAATATTCAGCATGCATCAGGGCGTAATAACAAATAGCTTTTCAGTTTTCACTTTATGACATTGTGATGTTTTCAACAGCTGTGCTACATCATCCATTACAAAGCTCTGTCTTTGTTTCATCAAAGTCATTACAACTTGATCTACAACAGGCAGACAATAAAACAGGAGCAAAGTGTTGTAAGCAGGAAAATACTTACATTACACATTTGATGGAGGACCTGTTTGAATAGTTGTGTTCTTCCATCCTTGGATCTGACAACTGACATCAGGCATCACAGGACGACGTTGATGTTGAGCACAGCTACTCTAATGGAACTGTTACCATTGGTGTATATAGTTTTAACAGCTTGACATAAAAAATTACCAATTCCAAAATTGCTCTATATACTGAAGTACTAAATTGTGGTGTGTGTGGTGCCAAATGTTTTTTAAACATCCCGGAAGAACATACAACTTTCATCATAAATGTAGCTTCATGTACTGTACAAGCACTAGTGTTATGATTCTGGTGCCTCCACACATCTATTAAAATTTTGCATGAAGAGGTTCACGTTTAAATTAACTGCTGTACAATTTAATACTTGCTATGCATTAGACATGTAACTCAGTGCTGTTTTTGTTTCCTTTCAACTCACAGATACAGTGTGACTTTTGTCCAAGATGGACTCACTCACAATGTGCCACCCACAAGGCTGAAATTTTCAAGTGTCACAAGTGTTCTTTAAATTATATATATATAATCAGTCACGTGCTGATTGTGGGCGT
>JBBPBX010005183.1:50541-66301 GCA_038048925.1 Garcialebias charrua | reverse complement strand
ACCACAATACAGTATGTCAAAAAATATCATACACAACTAATGACTATAATACACTTTGATTGCAAAGGTTCAAGAAAAGACTCATGCTTGAAATAACTACTTCACAGAAGAAGAAAAAAATACAAAAAAGGAATTAAAAGATGACAATAAAAAATATAATAAATAAAAATAAATAACAGACAAATCAGGGGGCTAGAAACTAAAAAAACTTCCATTAACTCGTATAATTTTACAGTACTGCATTTACATTCTGCATCTTTTTTAGACAACTTTTGAAAAAAGAATCATTTTTGAGAGCACTAATAGAAAGGGGCATTTTGCGTATCGACATTTATGGATATAGTATTTTGTTACAATACAATAAATTCTAAGTTTTTATCTTTAATGAATAAACCAAATTGAATATTTTCTAAGGAAACAAAATCCAAGTTTATTCCCTTAGCAGACAGAAAGTTGTGAAGTTGTTCCCACAAGTCAATACTTCTTCACATTCATAAAACAAATGTTTAGTTGTTTCCAATTGAGTCTTACAAAACCCACAATTTTCTACATTAAAATTAAATCTCTTTAATATTTGATTTGAAGGATATGTTATTCACAATTTTAAAATGTAATTCTTTAAGTTTGGGAGGAATCGGAAATCTCAAAATAATTTGTTCTTATTTTGACTCTTGTAGAATTGTTAGTTTGTAATAGAGCCGTGCTTTTTGTTCTTCCTGGGTACATTCTATTTATCGAATATTGGTTTAAAAACCTGTTGTTGCATTTATTTTCCCTAATGTCCACATACTCAATTTGAATCTTATGGAGTCTTGGAATATAGGGATGAGATAAATTGTTTTTAATTGACTGAAAAAGGACATCAGGGATGCTACGTAATACTTTCTTATAAAATGTTAATGAACAAACAATTCCATATTTCCTGTTAAATTCCTCCAAACTTAAAATTTCACCATTTCCATCTAGTAATTGAGTGATTGACCATATTTGTTTATTCCACCAATCTTTTATGAATATAGATTTTCTACTCCATAGAATTGCTCTGTTGTTCCATAGTGGGACATTATGAGGGCTGAAATTGTTTGAACATCAACTTCCACTGTAACAAAACCTGTTTATGGAAAGCAGAGAGCTGTAGGAGGCATTTTAAGGGATGCGCCAATACTTGTTTGTTTACTTCCGGTCCGATGATGCCTAAATCTGGACCTCAGCCGATAACTATCCCATTCAGATATCGTTGATTTTTATGAGGCTGTAATAAAGTACAATTTGTACAAATATATACAGCAGTGGTGGAGAAAGTACTCGAAACACTGTACTTAAGTAAAAGTACAAATAAAAAGGCAAATGTACTCTAGTAAAAGTAGAAGTACCATCTAAAAAAGCTAAGTCTGGTCCTCTGGACATTCAAAAAACAAAACAAAGCAAAAAAACTGTAGAAACGTTTCGTCTTTCGTCCGAAAGATTTCCTCAGTCTGAGGTGCTGTATTCAGCTCAGTCTTATAAATAGCACTCTCTCACAGTGGATCAACCAGTTGGCTGATGACAGCCGAAACCAGCTGCTCACATGATCAAGGAGGACCATCAGCCAGGGCTGGCCCAAGGCATAAGCAAACTAAGCAGCTGCTTAGGGCCCCGGAGCCACTAGGGGGCCCCCTAAGTGGGATTGAAAAAACATTTTTGTAATGATTATATGATTCTATTTAATAGTTGTTCAGCATTTACAAATTATTGCATATATTTACATACCCTGATGCATGCTCAATAATCCAGGTAGAAAAATCTAAAAAAGCTAAGTCTGGTCCTCTGGACTTGTTTTTTGAATGTCCGGAGGAACAGACTTAGCTTTTTTATATATACACATAGTTTTAAGAACTAATTATTCAACATTAAATGTTTTTTAACCATTTTATGCGGTTTCAAGTAATTGCTCATTTACTTTATTTCCTTGATCCATCCATCCATCCATTGTCTTCCGCTTATCCGGGGTCGGGTCGCGGGGGTAGCAGCCTAAGTAAGGAGGCCCAGACTTCCCTCTCCCCAGCCACTTGGAGCAGCTCCTCCGGGGGAATCCCAAGGCGTTCCCAGGCCAGCCGAGAAACATAGTCCCTCCAGCGTGTCCTGGGTCTTCCTCTGGGTCTCCTCCCGGTGGGACATGCCCGGAACACCTCACCAGGGAGGCGTCCAGGAGGCATCCTAACCAGATGCCCGAGCCACCTCAACTGGCTCCTCTCGATGTGGAGAAGCAGCGGCTCTACTCCGAGTCCCTCCCGGATGACTGAGCTTCTCACCCTATCTCTAAGGGAGAGTCCAGACACCCTGCGGAGAAAACTCATTTCAGCCGCTTGTATCCGAGATCTCGTTCTTTCGGTCACAACCCAAAGCTCATGACCATAGATGAGGGTGGGAACGTAGATCGATCGGTAAATTGAGAGCTTTGCCTTTCGACTCAGCTCTCTCTTCACCACGACAGACCGGTACAGAACCCGCTTCACTGCGGACGCTGCACCTATCCGCCTATCGATCTCACGCTCCAGTTTTCCCTCATTCGTGAACAAGACCCCGAGATACTTAAACTCCTCCACTTGGGGCAGGACCTCCTCCCCGACCCGGAGAGGGCATGCTACCCTTTTCCGGCTCAAGACCATGGCCTCGGATTTGGAGGAACTGATCCTCATCCCGGCCGCATCACACTCAGCTGCAAACCGCTCCAGCGAAAGCTGTAGATCACGACCTGATGAAGCCAATAGGACCACATCATCTGCAAAAAACAGAGAAGCAATTCTAAGGCCACCAAAACGGATCCTCTCAACACCTTGGCTGCGCCTAGAAATTCTGTCCATAAAAGTTATGAACAGAATCGGTGACAAAGGGCAACCTTGGCGGAGTCCAACTCTCACCGGAAACGAGCCTGACTTACTGCCGGCAATGCGGACCAAGCTCTGACACCGGTCGTACAGGGACCTAACAGCCCGTATCAAAGGGCCTGGTACCCCATACTCCCGGGGTACCCCCCACATTTCCTTGATATTTAATTTATTTTATTTTATTTTATATTGTTTGTTTTTGCACATTTTAAGTTATTTTTATGCATCCAAGTTATTTTCTGTTTGTTGTTGATCTTGCACTACAAATTACTTTGAATATTACTGTTGCAGTTCTATGGAACCAAAGATAATAAACCAGATGACACTTTTGCTGTAAAATACATTGCATGCTGGTGGATTTTATTTATTTTTATTTTTTTGTGGTTACTTTTAGTACCACTATAATATATACATATAGGATAATGTGTCTCAACAGAGCTGTCAGAGTTTCAATGAGTTTGTTAGGTGGGTGAATGATATGTTGATTGCAGTAATCCACATTATTAGCAGAAATTGAGGGCCCCAAACCAAATTTCGCTTAGGGCCCCATGGAGGCTTGGGCGGGCACTGCCATCAGCCTAACGATGGATCGTTAGCACCCTGATGGTTGTTTGCTATTCACAGAGGGCTGAGTGATACTAGCAATAACAGCATTGTAAGAGGGGGACAGTTGAACCCGGAGGCCTCCACCTCTGTTTAATGATGGACGGTTTCTTTTCACAAAGATGGCCTCCTTTACTCCTCTCTCAAACCATCGTTCCTCTCTATCAAGGATGTGAACATCTTCATCCCTGAAAGAGTGACCGCTGGCCTGGAGATGAGTGTAGACCGCAGAGTCCTGACCTGATGATGTTGATCTTCTGTGCTGGGCCATCCTTTTGGCCAGTGGCTGTTTAGTTTCCCCGACTTAATCCCTGAGCTGGACTTTTTTTTTTTTTGGCTCTGAGGGAGAGGGAGAAGAATGCTTTTCCCTGTTGAAAATATTTCTAAGCGCTGCGCTCTTCAGAAAGTTACAGATAGCACCTTTAAGTACAGTTAAGTACAGTAACAAAGTATTTGTACTTAGTTACATCCCACCACTGATGCAGAGTGGTGGTATGTAACAATTACTTTGTAACTGTACTTGAGTATCGGTACCTTTTTCATGTATCTGTACTTGAGTAGAATTAAATGTGGGTACCAGTACTTTTACCTACACGCTACATTTTTATAATCAAAGTCAAAGTCAACTTTATTGTCAAAACTGCAATATGTACAGGACATACACAGGATTGAAATGGCATTTCTCTCAGTCCCTCGGTGCAACAGTAACCATTTAAACACTAAAACATTTAAAGCTGCAGTATGTAGCTTTTTTTATGAACATATTTCTTCACTCTGTCACTACCTCCTGACAGACTGATGTTAGCCAGGTAATCTCTGAAATTTTTTTAAAAAAAATATTGTCCCCTTGCTTCTCCAGGTGGTAAATAAGCATTTCTAAAAAGAAAAGGTGACCCGCCATTTTCCAGCCAATAAAAACAGAGTTTGTAACCAGCCAATAAAAACAGAGCTTGAATTTGAATCAGCCAATAAAAACAGAGCTTGAATTTGAAATTCAACAGACCACAAGGGGGCAGAGCCACATATGGCTCTGAGGGGGAGGGATCAGAATGCTTTGCCTGTTGAAAATATTTCTAACTGCTGCAGTTCTACAGAAACTGCATACTGAACCTTTAATAAACATAAGCATAAAATGAAATAATAGTGTAATACTGTCCTGAGTTTTTGCATAGTAGTTTTTGCATTATTGCATAGTAGTATAAAAGCATGAAAAGTTACACCAACACTAAAACACTAAACATTTAATAAACATAGGCATAAAATGAAATAATAAAAAGTGTAATACTGTCCTGAGTTTTTTGCATAGTAGTATAAAAGTGTAAAAAGTATATCTATAAAAAAAAAGAAGGTTCTGGCATTGACAGGTTCTGGCATTGACATTTGCAATATAGTGACAGAGCAGCATATGAAGTTCATGTACAAAGTATATGTATATGTACACAGTATATGTATGAGGCATGTGTTACAAGTTACATTCACGTTGCAGTTTTTTGATTTGTCGTTCGTTTGAAAGTAACTGATGAGGGGAGTTGGTCCATTGAATCACTGCAAGGTGCACAGGTAACATTAGACCCACCTTCAAGAGCTGGACCCATGATGTCTATGGTTGGACCAGCGAAGTATATTCTAGTATAAACGTCATTGAGCTGAGAGCACCCACAGCACCACTTACACACCCGGGGGGCCGAGCAAGGGGACTTTTCGAAAAAATTTATTAGGCCCGAGCAGCGAAGCGTTGCGAAGGACTATTGTAATCGTAGTGTTTATTTTTATTCTGTACACAAATGAAGTGGCATTTTGGGGGCTTTATCATATTCGAAAACTCATTTTGGTGGATTGGACTGGTGAAAAATTATGTATTTTTGGGGGCGTGGCAAAAATCGCAACAAACGGCTCAAGAGCGCCCCCTAGAAATTTTCAAACTACCCTCCGTAATGGCCTTAGTTTGACATAGAATTGTGAAATTTGGTACACTTGTCCAACTCACCAAGATGCACAGAAAATCCTCTGGCACCAACATTGTAAGATACATGGCAAGGCGGCCATTTTGGAACGATGACCAAATTTTCACACCTTTTTGGCCGTTTACAGCCTCTGCATTTGAACGAACTCCTCCTAGGGATTTCGCTCGATCGGGTTCAAACTTGGCCAGTTTCTTCATAAGGCACGGGGGAACAAACCTTATCAAAATGGTTTGTTTTCATGCATGCTCAAGGGGCGGGGCCAGACGTCAAAGTTGGACATCTCACCATGAAAAACGAAACGCTTATAGCTCCTACACGAAAACTGTCTAATACATCAAACCTTCAGTGATTGACGCACATCGGGTCCCCTGCAATACTGAATGGTCAAATCATGACATCACTTAAGCCACGCCCCCTGGCAACAGGAAGTGTAAAGTTTTACCTTGAACGGTCCATATCGGACCCCTGTTACCTAATCAGCGTGGCATTGTGTCCACTGACCGAGAGACATGTTGGTGTAACAAGCTTTCCAACACTGACCGTTTTGGGTGGAGCAAGTGGGCGTAGTGACGTGGCGAAGTAAGACGTAACACTGTCACCATACATTTGGTTCTAACATCCACAGATTTGATCCGAGGAGTACCAAAATAAGTATGATCAATCATTGCCCACCCCTTGAACAGGAGTCCATGATAATTGTCGAATAGCCTCCACAGCGCCCCCTGGAATATTTAAAAACATCAGCTCCAAGCCATTCTTGGACCGATTATTCTGAAACTCGGTGAACATCTGTATCGTCTTAGGCCCTACGAAAAAGTATCTTGGAGCACTGGTCCAAAACCAACAGGAAGCCGGCCATTTTGGGTCAAAGGGTCATTTTCCGGCGTTTTGAATTGCGGATTGGAACGAACTCCTAGGGATTTAAAAGGATTGCCTTCAAACTTGGTTAATATGCCCTTAACACATTGGACAGTAAAAGTTATCAAAACCTTGCGTTTTTGTTTATGCTTAAAGGGACGTGGCCAGGTCTCAAACTTTTGCTTCAAGCCATAAATTTCAAACCACTATAACTTTCACATTGAAATACCGAAATGTACCAAACTTGGCAGGACTCATCCCTGTTGGATGCCCGACGATCCTCAGTAGTCATGTTGTGACGTCATCATCAAAGCCCCTCCCCCTCAGAACAGGAAGTTACTTTTTTATTGGAAGGCTCCCTCTCTGACACCCTTGAACTAATCAGGTTGATCCTTTGTTAGAAGACGTATAACAGTTGCTCTGACTTGCTTTAAAGCACAAACAGTTTTCATTGAAGGATGTGGGCGTGGTGGCGTTACGATCTCAGAAATGACGCCGTCGCCATACGTTTGGCTCTAAATTCCACAGATTTGAACCGAAGTGCACCAAAATCACTACGATCTATCATTATCCACCACTTCAACAGGCTTCCATGATAAGTGGCCAATACTCTCCACAGCGCCCCCTATATTATTACTACAGTTATATCTCAGTGATATATCATCCGATCTGCATGAGATTTATTGTGCTTCATCAGTGAGCACATCTACACACATTGATATTGTGGTTTAACAGATGACTCCAGTGCGCCCCCTACATTAATCAAACTGTTAGATCTCAGTGATACATCATCTGATCTGTACCAGATTTAATGTGTGTCACCAGAGAGCAGTTCTAAACACATTTGTTTTTTTGTGTAAATTTTGACTCCAGAGCACCCCCTACATTATTTCCGGTTTTATATGATCTGCATTGGCTCCCTGTTGAATTTAGAATTCATTTTAAAATTTTGGTATTAACTTTTAGAGCGTTAAATGGACAGGCCCCCCAGTACATCACAGAAATGTTGATCCCCTATTCTCCAGCCCGTACCCTTCGTTCTTTAGCATTGAACCTTCTAAAGGTCCCTAAGACCCGGTTTAAAACCCGGGGTGACCTTTCCTTTCAGGCTGTAGCCCCCCAGCTGTGGAATGCCCTGCCCCTGTCTCTTCGTGTGACCACCTCTATTGATTCCTTTAAAACGCAGCTCAAGACACTTTTATTCAGACAAGCTTTTAGATAAATGTTTTTATTTATTGTTTTTATCAATTGTAGCTGTAGCAGGCCCAAGACTCTGGAACGAGTTACCGCTGCTCATCAAACAGGCCCCCTCCCTCTCGGTTTTCAAATCCCGGTTAAAAACTCACTACTACTCCATTGCTTTCAATGCCAGCTGATTTGTATTGGATCGTTTGATTTATGATCTGCAATGTTTTTATGTTTTTCGTGTTGTACTTCATTGTCTGTGTTGCCTGTTGCGTGTTTGTTTGTCCAGCACTTTGGTGTGGACTTGTTCCTGTTTAAAGTGCTTTATAAATAAAATGGTATGGTATGGTATGGTAATTGTTCTTGTTTTTATTAGCTGTTCTTATTGTTTTGATTAATCAGCTTTTACTACAGTAATTCTTTTGTCTATTTTAATCTTTTATTTATATGTTGTACAGCACTTTGTGATTTTATCTATGAAAAGTGCTATATAAATAAACTTTACTTACTTACTTACTTACTTCTATAGTTATAGCTCAGTGATACATCATCCGATCTGAACCAGATTTATTGTACGTCATCAGTAAGCACTTCTACACACATTTCTGTTGTTATTTAACTTTTGACTCTAATGTGCCCCCTACATAATTCAAACTGTTATATGTTAAAGAGAGACCATCTGATCTGTTCCAGATTTATTGTGCATAATCTGTGGGCACTTCTAAACACATTGATGTGGTTGTTTAACATTTGACTCCAGTGTGCCCCCTACATTATTTCTATAGTTATATCTCAGTGATACATCATCTGATCTGTTCCAGATTTATTGTGCATAATCTGTGGGCACTTCTAAACACATTGATGTGGTGGGTTAACATTTGACTCAAGTGCGCCCCCTACATTATTCAAACTGTTAGATCTCAGTGACACATCATCTGATGTGTACCAGATTTTGTGTGTGTCATCAGGGAGTAGTTCTAAACTCATTGATATTGTTGTATAAATTTTGACTCCAGTTCGCCCCTACATTATTTCTGTTATATCTCAGTGATACATTATCCGATCTGGACAAGATTTATTGTGCTTCATCAGTGAGCTCCAGGTAACTGCCCTTGAAGAACTGCAATCCTCGAGCACCCATTTGATTTTAACTTTGTAAAATACTGTTTTATGATCTGTAATACCCTTGATTGCTGTATCTGTGTTTATAATTAAATTAGTTCTGTGTTGTTCTATTTTGTGTATGTTCCATATTTGCAATAAAAAATTTAATTAAAAAAACCACTAACACACCAAAAATGGATTCCACCACAGAGATTCAGCCAGAAGATACACACCACCCATAGCCTTATTGAAAGACTATTGAAAGACTATTCAGTACAGNTACTGTTTTGTTGGTTTTAGCTTTTAGCTACTATCTTAGCTAATTTGAACTTTTAGCTACCGTTTTGTTGGTTTTAGCTTTTAGCTATTATCTTAGCCAATTTGAATTTTCAGCTGTTAATTTACTAGTTTAAGCTTTTAGTGATTTTTTTGCTCATCAGCTTTTAGCTAGTGTCTTAGCTAATATGAACTTTTAGCTACTGTTTTGCTGGTTTTAGGTTTTAGCTACTGTTTTGTTGGTTTTAGCTTTTAGCTAGTGTCTTAGCTAATATGAACTTTTAGCTACTTTTCTGCTGGTTTTAGGTTTTAGCTACTGTTTTGTTCGTTTTAGCTTTTAGCTATTATCTTAGCTAATTTGAACTTTTAGCTACTGTTTTGTTGGTTTTAGCTTTTAGCTATTACCTTAGCCAATTTGAATTTTCAGCTATTTTGTTCTGCTGGTTTTGTTTTAGTCTTGTTTTGCTAGTTTAAGCTTTTAGTGATTATTTTGCTCATCAGCTTTTAGCTAGTGTCTTAGCTAGGGGTGTAACGATACACAAAACTCACGAGACGAGACGAGAAAATCACAGATCTCGCGAGAACGAGACGAGATTTTAATATTAGTTCAAGAAAACTTCAAAGATCGGTTTTATGCCGCAAAAAGGCTTTTATTCTGTTTTAACATGTATTACAAACCCAACTGATGTCTTCATTTTACTGATTGAATCTCCTTAGACCTTAGAACGTTCAACTTTGTTTAAAAAAAATAGATATTCACGCAGGACTTTCCAAAAATTGAACATAAATATCCGCATCAGCGCTGAATCTGCAGCCGTCACTCACCAGTGTTGCCAGATTGGGCGGTTCACCGCGATTTTCCTTCTGACTTTTGCGGGTAAAGAGTGCTTTGGGTGGGTGGGACTCTATCTGGCAACACCGGTCACACCGGTGTTTACACGCGTGTCTTTACATTCGGGGCAGCGTCGGCAGCGCCGGGACCCTCCATCAATGTAGAGGCGTCTGCGGGCGGCACCGGGACCCTCCATCAGTAGTTGGGGCGTCTTCTATAGCAACTTCATCCGGCGAAGCCATGCTGTCCGTGACGCTGACTTGCTAGGGGCTCTGCTAGCGCTAGCATTAGCATCTCGCGAGACAACGTTACCTCTCAACGAGAGATATCGCGGGAGTTTAATATCGCGAGATCTCGTACAACGAGATCTCGTTACATGCCTAGTCTTAGCTAATATGAACTTTTGGCTACTGTTTTGCTGGTTTTATATTTTAGCTACTGTTTTGTTGGTTTTAGCTTTTAGCTAGTGTCTTAGCTAATATGAACTTTTAGCTACTTTTCTGCTGGTTTTAGGTTTTAGCTACTGTTTTGTTCATTTTAGCTTTTAGCTATTATCTTAGCTAATTTGAACTTTTAGCTACTGTTTTGTTGGTTTTAGCTTTTAGCTATTACCTTAGCCAGTTTGAATTTTCAGCTATTTTGTTCTGCTGGTTTTGTTTTAGTCTTGTTTTGCTAGTTTAAGCTTTTAGTGATTATTTTGCTCATCAGCTTTTAGCTAGTGTCTTAGCTAATAGGAACTTTTAGCTACTGTTTTGCTGGTTTTAGGTTTTAGCTACTGTTTTTTTGGGGTTTTAGCTTTTAGCTAGTGTCTTAGCTAATATGAACTTTTAACTACTTTTCTGCTGGTTTTGGGTTTTAGCTACTGTTTTGTTGGTTTTAGCTTTTAGCTATTATCTTAGCTAATTTGAACTTTTAACTACCTTTCTGCTGGTTTTAGGTTTTAGTTACTGTTTTGTTGGTTTTAGCTTTTAGCTACTATCTTAGCTAATTTGAACTTTTAGCTACCGTTTTGTTGGTTTTAGCTTTTAGCTATTATCTTAGCCAATTTGAATTTTCAGCTGTTAATTTACTAGTTTAAGCTTTTAGTGATTTTTTTGCTCATCAGCTTTTAGCTAGTGTCTTAGCTAATATGAACTTTTAGCTACTGTTTTGCTGGTTTTAGGTTTTAGCTACTGTTTTGTTGGTTTTAGCTTTTAGCTAGTGTCTTAGCTAATATGAACTTTTAGCTACTTTTCTGCTGGTTTTAGGTTTTAGCTACTGTTTTGTTCGTTTTAGCTTTTAGCTATTATCTTAGCTAATTTGAACTTTTAGCTACTGTTTTGTTGGTTTTAGCTTTTAGCTATTACCTTAGCCAATTTGAATTTTCAGCTATTTTGTTCTGCTGGTTTTGTTTTAGTCTTGTTTTGCTAGTTTAAGCTTTTAGTGATTATTTTGCTCATCAGCTTTTAGCTAGTGTCTTAGCTAATAGGAACTTTTAGCTACTGTTTTGCTGGTTTTAGGTTTTAGCTACTGTTTTTGAAAGGTTTCTACAGTTTTTTGTTGATAAGGTCACTTTGATTAGGGCTCAGATCATGCCCTCTGTAAATGACCCCTCCGACTATGTGTCTTGCACTGGTGTTTTTCAGTGTTTTGATTATGTCAGTTTAGCATCCTTACAGGAGGTGGTTAGTCATCTAAAACCTACCGGTTCCCTGGATGATGCTATCCCACCTCATCTGTTTAATGAGGTTTTTTCTACTATAGGCCTTTCGGTTCTTGCCCTTGTAAATAGTAGTTTGTCTTCAGGTGTTGTCCCTGGAAACCTAAAACATGCAGTTGTCCAGCCTTTGATTAAGAAACCAAATTTGGATCCCGATATCCTGGGAAATTATAGACCTATCTCTAAACTACCTTTTGTTTCTAAGATTCTTGAGAAGGTAGTCAGTAGCCGTGTTTCCATCAAGGTTTCTAGCTGCGCATTTTGAAGTATCGCAGCAGAAAAGCTTAATGGAAACGGCAAAATCCGTATTTACTTCCTCAAATTCGCCAAAAAGTTTATACGCTCGCTTGAGGTGGTTTTTGGGATCTTCGAAAATGAGCAGATGCGCAAAACGACAGATGGAAACAGATTTTCCGACTCAGTTCTGCCGTAGCGAACATTCACGTCACGTGACGATCAGCTGTTTCCGCTCCGGACAACATGTAACATCGCTAAAACTAGTTGGCATGACAGAATAAATACAACTTGCCCGATAGCAACACGTACCTGAAATATTCTCTCCATTTTGACGAGATGTGTGGCCGGGTTCTGTTTTCAACCGCTACTTCCTGTTTACTGTAGACATGCGCAGTGCTGACGTCTGACGTAATGACGCTGACGTCTGACGTAATGACGCTGTGCGTGGCTTGGTAGATGCGCTACAAGCCAGCAGATGGAAACACTTCTGCTTCGCATTAATTTGTATTTACATATTTGCGAGATTAAAAAAATTAGCTCAAAATTCGAAATGAAAATGGATGGAAACACAGCTTATGATCAACTAATGACTTATCTTGTTGAGCATAACATTTTAGAGGTCTTTCAATCTGGTTTTAAATCTTTTCATAGTACAGAGTCAGCACTTTTAAAGGTTTTTAATGATCTATTCCTTTCAACAGATGCTGGTGACTGTTATTTTGGTTTTGCTGGATCTTTCGGCTGCTTTCGACACTGTTGATCACAATATTTTATTTAAACGCTTAGAACAGTGTGTGGGCATTGGCCATACAGCTCTCAACCCCCTTAAATCCTACCTGACAAATCGTACTTTTTGTGTCTCTCTTGATGGCCATAGGTCCTCCTCTGCTCCTCTTTCATATGGTGTTCCACAGGGCTCAATTTTGGGCCCTGTTCTTTTCCTGTTGTATCTTCTGCCGCTTGGCTCCGTCCTTCGAAAACACGGGATTGCTTTCCATTGCTACGCAGATGATACACAGATTTACGTACCGGTAAAGAAAGCAGACCACACTTCTCTCCAGTCTTTGCTCCTATGTTTAGAAGATTTGAAGACTTGGATGTCTCTAAATTTCCTGAAACTAAATGAAGACAAGACAGAGGTAGTGATTTTTGGGAGTTCCTATGGAAAGTCTTTGCCTGTTGACTGCCTACTGACTCGTTACATAAAGCCAGTTGTTACGAATCTGGGAGTAAAGATAGATGCAGATCTAAGGCTGGATTCTCACATCAGAACAGTTGTGAGATCTAGCTTTTTTCACTTAAGGCAGTTAGCAAAAGTGAAACCAATTCTCCCAAGGCAACATTTTGAAACAGCAATCCATGCTTTTGTAACCACTCGGCTGGATTATTGTAATGCTCTTTATGCTGGCTTAAGTGATTCTTGCATTTCACAGCTGCAAAGAGTTCAAAATGCTGCCGCCCGACTTCTAACAGGAACACGGAAATTTGATAGTATTTCTCCTGTTTTGGCCTCTTTACATTGGCTACCAGTGTATTATAGGATTCATTTTAAGATACTTTTGTTCGCTTTTAAGGCTCTGAACGGCCGATCTCCTTCGTATTTGACTGAGCTACTACAAACTTACACTCCCCCCGTTCTCTCAGATCTGCTGACCAGCAGCTTCTGAGGATTCCAAAAACTAGACTTAAGCTCAGAGGTGACCGTGCTTTTTCAGTGATTGCCCCTAAACTCTGGAATGACCTTCCGAGTGACATAAGACAAGCCTCGTCCATTGTAGTTTTTAAGTCTCTTCTTAAAACTCATCTCTTCTCTTTGGCTTTTGACGCGATCCGAGATGTTTGATTTTGTTTTTTGTGTGTGTAATTTTTACTGTTTTAAATGCTAGTCTTTTATCTGACCTTTTTAATTTTGTACTGTATTTTATTTTTTACTGTATTTTATGTTTGTGTACAGCACTTTGGTCCTACGGTTTTATAAAGTGCTTTAGAAATAAAGTTGGTATGGTATGGAACGCATAACACGTGTCGTTCGTTAGTCCGGATTTTTGGTCGTAAGTCGGAAAATGTATGCTAACACTGCGCCGCACACCCGTTTTTCAACATGAGACTGAACAAGTGTACATATTGATTCATAAACATGCACCGAACTTTGTTTACAAACGGTTAGCTTACACACTTTCATCTTAAAACACATACCAGTGCTGTATTTACTGTACAACTGTATTGTTCGTAAGTCCGTTCGTAAGTCCGGAACGTCGTAAGTCGAGGCCGTCGTAAGTCGGGGACCACCTGTATATGCATTTATGCGTGTGTGTGTGTGTTTACAAATACACACAGTCACTTTCCAAAAAATTAGACTATCATTCAAAAAGTTAATCTTTAATAGATGATAGATTCAGGGCCCACAATTTATATAATGATAATAATTTGGGCTTCCAGCTCATGAAACCCACGAAAAATGGAATTGGAATACTGTGAAGACATCAGCCCACACAACAGTTTTTGCAGGAAAAAAAGAAATTAGGATCACAACAAATCAATCAAAATATGGTACTTTCAAAACGATATGTCAATCTTCAATACTTGGTTGGGAATCCCTTTGCCTTAATCACTGCCTCGATGCGACGTGGTGTTGAGGCAATCAACTTGTGGCATTGCCTGGGAGTTATGGAAGCCCAGATTTCCTTGATGCTTGCTGTCAGCTCCTCTTTGTTGTTGGGTCTGGTGCCCCTCATTTTCCTCTTGAGAACACACCATAGATTCTCAAAGAGGTTTAGGTCCGGCGAGTTGGCTGGCCAGTCCAACACTGTGGCATGGGCATCAAACCAGGTTTTGGTTCTTCTGGCGGCATGGGCAGGGGCCAGGTCCTGCTGGAAGATGAAATCTGCATCTCCATATAGATCCTCAGCAGAAGGATTCATGAAGTCCTCTAAAAACATTCTGGTAGACTGTTGTGGTGACCTTGGATTTAATAAAGCAGAGTTAACCAACACCCGCACCGGACATTGCACCCCAAATCATGACTGACTGTGGATATTTCACACTGGACCTCAAGCAGTGTGGGCTCGGTTCCTCACCCTTCTTCTTCCAAACCCTTGGACCTTGATTTCCAAATGAAAGGCACACTTTACTTTCATGGGAAAAGAGGTCCAAGGAACCAGACAGTTGTAGCCCATCTCCTGGATGCATCTGAATGTGGTAGTTTTTGAAGCTGTGACACCCACCTTATTCCACTCTTTCTGGATCTCTGCCAGAGTCTGAAATCTTCTCTGTTTGATAATCCACTGAAGCCCACAGTCATATATTTTGCTGGTGCCTGCCACATTTTGCCCTTCCACTAGACTTTCCATTGATATGCTTGGACATAGCACTCTGTGAACAGCCAGCCTCTTTAGCTATGAACTTTAGTGGCTTACCCATCCTATGGAGGGTATTAATAATGGTCTTCTGGCCACTTATTTCGGCAGTCTTCTTCATATTTAACCAAACTGAAGCAATTTAATGACACCTGGGGAAACCTGTGCAGGTGCTTTGAGTTTAGTACAAACCGGATTCCAAAAAAGTGGGGACACTAAACAAATTGTGAATAAAAACTGAATGCAATGATGTGGAGATGGCAAAAGTCTATTTTATTCGTAATAGAACATAGATGACAGATCAAAGGTTTAATCTGAGTAAATGTAAAATTTTAAAGGAAAAATGTGTTGATTAAAAATTTCACAGCATCATCAAACCCCTAAGATGGGACAAGTAGCAATAAGTGGTTTGAAAAAGGAAATTGAGCATATAACAAACAGCTGGAAGACCAATTACTGTAACACTAATTGGGTCAATTGGCAACATGATTGGGTATAAAAAGAGCTGCTCAGAGTTTCTGTGTCTCTCAGAAGCCCAGATGGTAAGAGGATCACCAATTCCACCACTGTTGCGCAGAAAGATAGTGCAGCAATACCAGAATGGTGTTACCCAGTGTAATGAAATAATAGAATTGTAATACTGTCCTGAGTTTTTGCATAGTAGTATAAAAAGTATATCTATAAAATAAACTGAAGGTTCTAGCATTGACATTTGCAAAGAGTGGCAAAGCAGCATATGAGTTAATGTACACAGTATATGTATGAGGTAGTAGTTGATG
>JBBPBX010005183.1:19721-50526 GCA_038048925.1 Garcialebias charrua | reverse complement strand
TAGTAAAAAGAATATATACTGTATATCAGCAGTAGTGTAGATATAAAAAGTCTAGATGTAAACAGTAGTAATAAATGTAAACAGTAGTAATAAATGTAAACAGTAAATGTAAACAGTAGTATGACTATAGGCAGTAATGTAATACAAACATTAGTGCAAATATGAGAAGTAGTGCAAACTGAATGAGCACATGACCGTGAGTTGAGTGAATGACCCGTATTGATGACACAGAGTCCAGTGTTAAAAACTTTGTGTTGTGTGGTAATGTGTGAAAGTTTTTTGTGATTAAGGCAGTACAAGGGGGAGGGAGGGCAGAGCAGGCAGAGAGTTTAGCATCCTGACTGCCTGATGAACAGAGCTGTCTCTTCAGTCTGCTGGTTCGAGCCTGGAGACTCCTCAGTCTCCTCCCTGATGGCAACAGGCTGAAGCAGCTGTGTAGTGGGTGTGTGGGATCACCTGCCATGCAGAGGGCTTTCCGAGTGAGGTGGTTTCTGTGTAAGTCCTGTAGTGAGGGCCGATGGCAACAGGCTGAAGCAGCTGTGTAGTGGGTGTGTGGGATCACCTGCCATGCAGAGGGCTTTCCGAGTGAGGCGGTTGCTGTGTAAGTCCTGTAGTGAGGGCAAGGAGGTGCCGACAATCTTCTCAGCTGCTCTCACTATACGCTGGAGGCTCTTTCGGCAGGATGCAGTACATGCACCAAACCACACCGTGATGCAGCTGGTCAGGACACTTTCTATGGCGCCCCTGTAGAAGGTGCACATGATGGGGGTTGGAGCTCCAGCTCTTTTCAGCTTGCGGAGAAAGTAGAGGCGCTGGTGAGCCTTCTTGGCCAGTGATGCAGTGTTCCTGCTCCAGGACAGGTCCTCTGAGACGTGCACTCCCAGGAACTTGGTGCTGTCCACTCTCTCCACTGTGGTGTTGTTGATGGTCAGAGGGGCATGTTGGGCATCCCTCTTCCTGAAGTCCACAACAATCTCTTTGTCTTCTCCACGTTGAGAGTGAGATTGTTGTGTCCGCACCACAAGGCCAGGCGGCTCACCTCGTTCCTGTAGTCCGTCTCATCGTTGTTGCTGATGAGACCCACCACTGTTGTGTCGTCCGCAAACTTGATGAAGTGGTTGGAGCTGTATGATGGTGTGCAGTCGTGTGTTAGCAGGGTGAATAGAAGGGGGCTCAGCACACATCCTTGTGGGGCTCCTGTATTCAATGTGATGGTGCTGGATGTGTTATTCCCGACCCGTACTGCCTGTGGTCTCCCGGTCAGGAAGTCTAGCAGCCAGTTACACATTGAGGTGTTCAGCCCCAGACTGTCCAGTTTAAGGATGAGCTGTTGGGGGATGATGGTGTTGAATGCCGAGCTGAAGTCAATGAACAGCATTCTAACATAAGAGTCTTTCGTGTCCAGATGTGTGAGAGCTGTGTGGAGGGCAGAGGAGATGGCATCGTCGGTTGAGCGATTAGACCGATATGCAAATTGGAAGGGATCCAGGGAGGCAGGGAGGACAGATTTGATGTTTTTCATGACTAGCCGTTCGAAGCACTTCATCAGGATGGGGGTGAGTGCTACCGGACGATAGTCATTGAGGCAGGAGGGCGTTGCCTTCTTTGGGACAGGTATGATGGTTGTGGCTTTGAAACAGGTGGGGACGATGGCCTGACTCAGCGAGATGTTAAAGATGTCTGTGAAGACCGCTGCGAGTTCCCCTGCACAGTCCTTCAGCACACGACCAGGTATGTTGTCAGGACCAGAAGCTTTCCGTGCGTTGATCTTGATGAATGATCGCCTCACGCTGTCTGAGGACAGCGCCAGCACCTGGCCATCAGGAGAGGGGGGGAGTTTTTGTGCAGGTGTGCTGTTACATGCCTCAAACCGAGCAAAGAAGTCATTCAGTTCATTCAGCGTGGAGGTTGTGCTGTCACAGGTCTGGGGGGATGGTTTGTAGTTAGTGATGGTCTGTATTCCCTGCCACAGACTCCGTGTGTCCTTGCTGTCCTTGAAGCGGTGAGCTATTTTCCTGGAATACTGCTTCTTGGCCTTTCTGATGCCCCGGGCCAGGTTGTTTCTGGCTGTCCTCAGGCCCACCTGATCTCCCGCTGTGAAGGCAGCATTCCTGGCTCTCAGGAGTCTGTAAACCTCTGCTGTCAGCCATGGCTTCTGATTTGCCCGAACAGTGATGGTCTTGAGGTTGGTTACATCATCAATGCATTTTGTGATGTATGAACATACAGTGTCTGAGTACTCCTGGAGACATGTGTTGTTGTTTGTGGTAGCAGCTTCCTTGAACATACTCCAATCTGTGGTTTCAAAACAGTCCTGGAGTGCCTCTGAAGACCCCTCTGGCCACACTCGTATCTGCTTGCGATTGCGAACTGGTTTTGTGACTTTCACCAGTGGTCTGTAAGCTGGTTTTAGCAAGACACAGATATGATCAGAAGCACCGATGTTGGGGAGGGGGAGGGCCTTGTAAGCTGCTTTCATGGTGGTGTAGACTTGGTCCAGTGTATTTTTGCCTCTTGTTGGAAAGTTTATGTTTCTGTACGTTTTTGGAAATACACTCTTTAAATCTACTTGGTTGAAATCACCAGCCATGAGGAAAAATGCATCAGGGTGGGCTGTTTGCTGCTCACTGATGTGCACATATTAGTTCATTTAAGCCTCCAATAGACCTCAGCGTCCTCCCCAGGGGTGCTCATTAGGTAGATCGCGATCTACTGGTAGATCTCTGAGGTAGTACTGGNTCCAGGGGTGCTCATTAGGTAGATCGCGATCTACTGGTAGATCTCTGAGGTAGTACTGGTAGATCGTAGCATGACAAAAAAAATAATTGTCAGCCTATCAAACATCCTGTCACTTGATTGACATACAAGGCAGCCATTCACAACCCTCATTCTCTTAAACCAGGTCTGAGAGATTATGAACTATACTGTAGTTCATAATTTCTTATCTGGCAACCCGACTGACATGAAAACTACAGCATTTTTCCTGTAAACCAGCGTATTTTTGGTTTATTACCCCCAATAAATATTGAAAAATCACTAATGTTTCCACAGGTTGTTTTCGTGTAAACGGGGCCTTATAGTAGGTAGATCACTTTAACTTGATCATTTCAAAAGTAGCTTGCATGCTGAAAAAGTCTGAACACCCCTGGTCCTCCCTATACGCCTCTGTACGACGTACGCTGTGGCAAAAGCGTAGCCCCCGCGTAGCCCCTCGGGCACAAACGCGCAAAGCTCTTTTTTTACGACCGCGTACGCTTGAGCGGTGTCTGACCATAAACTTCCCCGGCGCCGGACTGTTTTGTATGTTACACAAATGAATTAAATTCCTCTTCTTTATCGCTGATCGGGCCTTTTCTTTTGTTTTTTTGCCAAAAGTCAAGTAATCGCTTCTTCCTCCGTTCACTCGATGACTGAAATGAATGAATTCAGGTCCTACCTGGCTGCGGGAGGTTTTATATATTTCCTGGTGGGCGGTGAGCTGCAGGAAAAGCGCTCCCTGTTATTATTTTTATTTCTTATAACTTTTTATAACATATAAAGTAGAAACACCGCAGCAGAACGGGCAGCGGGCTTTCATGATGAGTTCTCAAGTGTTCAGCAAGTGACCAATCAGCGACCTCAGTTTGTGCAGAGGGGACAGCTGGAGCTGCTCACAGTACAAGGATTTGGAGCGAAAATGCGAGCATTTAAAAAAAAAAAGAAGAGCTATAACAGCGAACGCATGCGCACAGAATGCGCGCGTAGAGTGGCGTCCAGGTAGGACGCTCAGGTCTATTGGACCCTTTAGTGCCTCACCTCTAAAGGCCGAGATACACTTGAGCGTCCTCAGGTACGCCACTCTACGCGCACATTTTGTGCGCATGTGTTTTGCTGCTATACTTCAGAAACTATCAGCTTTCAAACGCTCGCGTTCTCCTTGTTGTAATATGAGCAGCTGCGCACGGAGGGGACTCAACTGAGCTCGCTGATTGGTCACTTGCTGACACGCCTACTGAAATGATTGACAGCTTCAGCTCATGTAGCTCGCTGAAGACCGCGGCGGTGTTCATGCGGTGTTTCTACTATATATGTTATAAAAAGTTCTCTCAGAAATAAAAATAATAACAGGGAGTGCTTTTCCTGCAGCACACAGCCCACCAGGGATATTTAAAACATCGCGCACCCAGGTAGGACCTGAATTCATTCATTTCATTCATGGAGTGAACGGAGGAAGAAGTGATTACTTGACTTTAGGCAAAAAAACAAAAGAAAAGGCCCGATCAGCGATAAAGAAGGGGAATTTATTTCATTTGTGTAACATACAAAACAGTCCGGCGCCGGGGAAGTTTATGGTCAGACACCGCGCATCGCGCACGCGGACGTAAAAAAAAAGCTTTGCGCGTATGTGCCCTGAGGGGCTACGTGGGGCTACGCTTTTGCCTTGACGTACGTACGTTGCGTATAGGCGTATCGTGAGAACGCTCAAGTGTATCTCGGCCTTAACTTTGCTGCTAGAGTTTGGAGGAATATATACAGCAACGATTATAACAGCTGTAAATTCCCTCGGTAAATAGAACGGTCTGCATTTAATAGTCATAAACTCCACTAAAGGTGAGCAGTGTTTGTGGACCACAGCAGCATCCAGACACCATGTGTTGTTGATGTAAACATAGAGCCCCCCTCCCCGTGTCTTACCTCCCACGTTGAGAGCACGGTCCGCTCTGTAGCATGTTAGCTGCTCAAGTTGAATGGCGTGGTCCGGAACGTTGTTGTTAAGCCACGTTTCCATGAACACAAACACACAACAGTCTCTCACAGTCTTTTGTGTCGTTCGTAGCAGGCAAATATAATCCAGTTTGTTGTCCAAGGAGCGTACGTTAGCCAAAACCATGGATGGAATAGCCGGCTTGTGTGGGCTAGCTGCTAGCCTTGCCTCGATACCTCCTCGTTTACCCCGTTTACCCTCGTTTATTGAAACTTTCAGGAAGTAATCATTTTATGTACTTTTACAACTAATTAACTTATGGAGCCAACTCAGTTCAAGGCGTCCACCACAGCCACTCGACTTTAAAAAAAACATGAGATGGCTACAAATCAGTCAGTTTTATAGATATTGGTTTCAGATTTGGTGTAGTTGCTGAGAGTCATTTACTAATAATTATGCAAGACATTTGCTTAAAACAGAAATTACCTCTTGGAGTTAATTCTATTTGTCTGTTTGCAAAATATCATATTAATAACTGAATGGATTTTTATCAAGTAATCACTGGATATCTGTCTACAACTGAATAACTTTTGGAGTCAATGCAGTTGAATGTGGCTGCCACAGTTAACCAACATCATGCAACACATAACGGCTTTAACTCAGTCAATTTTACAAACTGAGCTAAACTTTGATATGGTAGTAGCTAAAATCCATTCACAACACTCACAATATCACTTGAGATTCTGCATATTGTTATTTTCAAGTTTTGACCAAAACACCTACAACTCTGTCAACTTTCAACAAACAGCAAGATGATTTCAGTGTAAAACTCTGACATGCAAGGAGGCGCGTGATACGCATTCCATCAATAAAGGTTTATGAACGTGAAAAACAACAACAAAGCAGAACAATGATCATCATTACAATACTGTATGATCTATGTTGAATGCATCACACTGTGTTAGTCATTAGGCTATTATCTGCTATTATTTTGTTTCAATGTTTTGATTTTACACTATGTTACATGTTGCTCTGTGCTCTGCCTGTTTGTTTCTGTTTGTACAGCACTTTGGTTGGCCCTGTCACTGTTTAAAGTGCTTTATAAATAAAATGGTATGGTAATTAAAGGAATTAGATGATTAAAATTACTGTCTCAAACCCCTTAAAATCTAAAAAAAAAACATCTTATCACTCTAAACCAGGGCTGCCACCTTACCGTGGTGGAGGGGGTTTGAGTGTCCCAATGATCCTAGGAGCTATGCTGTCAGGGGCTTCATGCCCCTAGTAGGGTCACCCAAGGCAGACAGGTCCTAGGTGAGGGACCAGACAAAGTGCAGCCCGAAGACCCCAATGATGAGTACAATAAATGGACAAAATGTTCCCTCGCCCGGACGCGGGTCACCGGGGCCCCACTCTGGAGCCAGGCCCGGAGGTGGGGCACGTTGGCGAGCGCCTGGTGGCCGGGCTTTCACCCATGGAGCTCGGCCGGGCACAGCCCGAAGAGGAGACGTGGGTCCCCCTTCCCATGGGCTCACCACCTATGGGAGGGGCCAAAGGGGTCGGGTGCAATGTGGGATGGGTGGTGGCCGAGGGCGGGGACCCTGGCGGTCTGATCCTCGGCTACAGAAGCTGGCCATTGGGACATGGAATGTCACCTCTCTGGTGGGGAAGGAGCCTGAGCTAGTGTGTGAGGTTGAGAGGTTCCGGCTAGAAATAGTCGGACTCACCTCAACGCATGGCTCTGGCTCTGGAACCAGTTTCCTTGAGAGGGGTTGGACACTCTTCTACTCTGGAGTTGCCCCTGGTGAGAGGCGCCGAGCAGGAGTGGGCATACTTGTTGCCCCCCATCTTGGTGCCTGTACGTTGGGGTTCACCCCGGTGAACGAGAGGGTAGCCTCCCTTCGCCTACGTGTGGGGGGACGGGCTCTGACTGTTGTTTGTGCCTATGCGCCAAACGGCAGCGCAGATTACCCACCCTTTTTGGAGTCCTTGGAGGGGGTATTGGAGAGTGCGCCTCCTGGGGACTCCCTTGTTCTGCTGGGGGACTTCAACGCTCACGTGGGCAATGACAGTGAGACCTGGAGGGGTGTGGTTGGGAGGAACGGCCCCCCTGATCTGAACCCGAGTGGTGTTTTGTTGTTGGACTTCTGTGCTCGTCATGGATTGTCCATAACGAACACCATGTTCAGGCATAAGGGTGTACATATGTGCTCTTGGCACCAGGACACCCTAGGTCGCAGTTCGATGATCGACTTTGTTGTCGTCTCATCTGATCTGCGGCCGCATGTCCTGGACACTCGGGTGAAGAGAGGGGCGGAGCTGTCAACTGACCACTACCTGGTGGTGAGTTGGCTCCGATGGTGGGGGAGGATGCCGGTCAGACCTGGCAGACCCAAACGTATTGTGAGGGTCTGCTGGGAACGTCTGGCAGAGTCTCCCGTAAGACGGAGCTTTAACTCCCACCTCCGGGAGAGCTTTGAACACGTTCCGAGGGAGGCGGGGGACATTGAGTCCGAGTGGGCCATGTTCCGCGCCTCTATTGTCGAGGCAGCTTATCAGAGTTGTGGCCGCAAGGTTGTTGGTGCCTGTCGTGGTGGCAACCCTCGAACCCGGTGGTGGACACCGGCGGTGAGGGATGCTGTCAGGCTGAAGAAGGAGTCCTATTGGGCCTTTTTGGCCTGTGGGACCCCGGAAGCAGCAGATAGGTACCGACAGTCCAAGCGGCATGCGGCTCGGGTGGTTGCTGAGGCAAAAACTCGGGCGTGGGAGGAGTTCGGAGAGGCCATGGAGAATGACTTCCGTACGGCTTCGAGGCGATTCTGGTCCACCATCCGGCGTCTCAGGGGGGGAAAGCGGTACGCGACCAACACCATTTATGGTGGGGATGGCGTGCTGTTGACCTCAACTCGGGATGTTGTGAGTCGGTGGGCGGAATACTTCGAAGACCTCCTCAATCCTACTGGCACGTCTTCCACTGAGGAAGCGGAGCCTGGGGACTTTGGGTCGGGCTCTCCAATCTCTGGAGCTGAGGTCACCGAGGTGGTTAAAAAGCTCCGCGGTGGCAGGGCTCCAGGGGTGGATGAGATTCGCCCTGAGTTCCTTAGGGCTCTGGATGTTGTGGGGTTGTGTTGGCTTACGCGACTCTGCAATATCGCGTGGACATCGGGGGCAGTTCCCTTGGATTGGCAGACTGGGGTGGTGGTTCCCCTATTCAAAAAGGGGGACCGTAGGGTGTGTTCCAACTATAGGGGGATCACACTCTTAAGCCTCCCTGGTAAGGTCTATTCAGGGGTTCTGGAGAGGAGGGTCCGTCGGATAGTCGAACCTCGGATTCAGGAGGAGCAGTGTGGTTTTCGTGCTGGTCGTGGAACACTGGACCAGCTCTACACCCTCAGCAGGGTCCTGGAGGGTGCGTGGGAGTTTGCCCAACCAGTTTACATGTGCTTTGTGGACTTGGAAAAGGCATTCGACCGCGTCCCTCGGGGGGTTCTGTGGGGGGTACTCCGGGAGTATGGGGTACCAGGCCCATTGATATGGGCTGTTAGGTCCCTGTACGACCGGTGTCAGAGCTTGGTCCGCATTGCCGGCAGTAAGTCAGGCTCGTTTCCGGTGAGAGTTGGACTCCGCCAAGGTTGCCCTTTGTCACCGATTCTGTTCATAACTTTTATGGACAGAATTTCTAGGCGCAGCCAAGGTGTTGAGAGGATCCGTTTTGGTGGCCTTAGAATCGCTTCTCTGTTTTTTGCAGATGATGTGGTCCTATTGGCTTCATCAGATCGTGATCTACAGCTTTCGCTGGAGCGGTTTGCAGCCGAGTGTGATGCGGCCGGGATGAGGATCAGTTCCTCCAAATCCGAGGCCATGGTCTTGAGCCGGAAAAGGGTAGCATGCCCTCTCCGGGTCGGGGATGAGGTCCTGCCCCAAGTGGAGGAGTTTAAGTATCTCGGGGTCTTGTTCACGAATGAGGGAAAACTGGAGCGTGAGATCGATAGGCGGATAGGTGCAGCGTCCGCAGTGAAGCGGGCGCTGTACCGGTCTGTCGTGGTGAAGAGAGAGCTGAGTCAAAAGGCAAAGCTCTCAATTTACCGATCGATCTACGTTCCCACCCTCATCTATGGTCATGAGCTTTGGGTTGTGACCGAAAGAACGAGATCTCGGATACAAGCGGCTGAAATGAGTTTTCTCCGCAGGGTGTCTGGACTCTCCCTTAGAGATAGGGTGAGAAGCTCAGTCATCCGGGAGGGACTCGGAGTAGAGCCGCTGCTTCTCCACATCGAGAGGAGCCAGTTGAGGTGGCTCGGGCATCTGGTTAGGATGCCTCCTGGACGCCTCCCTGGGGAGGTGTTCCGGGCATGTCCCACCGGGAGGAGGCCCAGAGGAAGACCCAGGACACGCTGGAGGGACTATGTTTCTCGGCTGGCCTGGGAACGCCTTGGGATTCCCCCAGAGGAGCTGCTCCAAGTGGCTGGGGAGAGGGAAGTCTGGGCCTCCCTACTTAGGCTGCTACCCCCGCGACCCGACCCCGGATAAGCGGACGAAAATGGATGGATGGATGGAAGTTTGATGTGGCCCATGAGCCACCAGTTGATAATGACAGTTCTAGCAGGTTTTGCTCTTGATTAGTAAGTGATGGGTAGAAATTGCTCTTTTGATCTACAAGGTTGCAGGCCACTGCTCTAAACAAACAGATTTCAAATGTGCTGAAATTAGATTCGTTGTTGAAAAAAGAATTTAATGTTCTCTTTTTATAGCTTTTCTTCCTGACTTCTACTCACCTCCTCCTCCGATAACGAACAGAGCGATGGTGACAGGAGCCAGTTCACAAGTGTCCCCTGCTTTGCGGAAGAACGTCTCCATGCAGTAGCCTGGAGACGTGCTGCCCTTCGGACAAAACGCATCATTTGGACACAGGATGGGGTTCACGTCGGGGCTCTGAGAGAACAACATTGAACGTGAACATAAACTTTCCGTTGTGCACATGCATGTTTGAGTACACGGGGTGTGCAGCACTCACGGGGCAGTAGTGATCCTCTGGGCAAACGTCACAGCTTGCCTGGCCCCACTTAATCTGATAGAAGCCATTGCTGCAGATCTGGCACATTGTCTGGTGAGAGGCTTTGTGCATGCCTGTTCAAACCATAACAGTTTCTCTTATTGTTGGCATCAGCTGCAGGAAACGCTCAGAAATACGAACACGGGGAATACCTGGTCGACATGGTGTGCAGTCTTTGGCAGCAGACTGCAGAGCCTCTGCTCCTGCAGGGCACACCCGGCACTGAGCACAACCAGACGAGCTGTCAGAAACAACAATATATGATTATGAATATTTAAATACACTTGTTTACAGCTATCATGGCTGCAAGAATTAAAGGATATGAGTTTGATCGTGTAAAACATGGTTAGAGTGCTGCTGCCGCTAAAGTGATCAAGAGAATTGCCGTTGATATTTTACAGTCAAAAGTAGGTTGTATTCTTATAAAACTATTATATATTTTATTAGAAATGGAGGCATCTGTTTATTAACTAAATGAACAAAAAGGAGGTCACACAGCAAAAAAAAAAAAAGATATTGAGTTTGCAAATTGTACAAAAAAAAGATTACCGGTAAGCTTGATATTTTAGATCGTCCAATCAAAGTTCTCTTTGTTTGAACAAAATACAAATGCTGAGAAATGAATTAAAACTGTAAATGTGATAAATATTACAACAAATAAGTATTATTCTTGTTTATATTGCTTAAAACTGAGAACCTAAAGCTTTTACTCTGGACTTGTGCTAAAATGTAAATATGTTTTGTGTTATTGTGCAGAAATATAGACATTTGACCACATCCTTCGACTGTTAAACACCACAGCAAATAAATAAAATTAACCTTTCAAGGGGCCTCAATTTTGAGGCCTCCTGGGTCATTTTGACCCAAGGTCAGCAAGCGGTTATCGTTTATGGTTCATCCTGTGGAAGTCAGATAATGTAAAAATATACTGCTGTCCTAGATGAGCAAACTATTTTCACAGGAAGACCTACTGAAACACAAACACAGCCTCAGTTTCAACTTTTTATTCCTACAGCTGCAGTCAAAGCCTTAGCTGTGCAGATATGGTGTGTGTGGAGGCAAACATGGGATGAAATCATGTGATGTTCAATTTGGTGGTTAGATGAGTGTTTTCCCAAATGAGCACACACACAGAGACACAGCGTTCTGATTATTTTGAACAACAACAAAATCTGAAACACACACAAAAAAAAGTCTCAAAACCAACTTACTTGCAAAAACTTCCCAGCTCACACGGTGAACAGGAAGTGGCGCTTTGCTTCGATGCAAAGGAACCTGAAAGCAGCATGCAGAAACCACCTCACATGTGTTCTGTCATAGTTCTCAGATTTCAAACTGCGGCGTGTTTACGGGAAAGAAACATGTTGAGATCAGTGGACATAAAACCGTAGTTTTGCTTAAAGGTTGGCAACCAGTCCATGTCCTGTTACAGCTAAATCAACACACCTGGTGAACAACTTGTGCAACTTTCTGCACCGGTGTTGTTGTTGAAGGATCCAGCGGGACAGGGGAGACACAATGGACTTCCAGTGAAACTGCAAACACAACAAAATGAGCAACCGAGAGGTCAACAGCAGTGATAAAAGACAACTTTTGAATTTGTTTCCACCATCTGTGTCTTTACTTGGTGTAGAAGCCCCAACTGCAGGGCAGACACTGCTGCTGTCCTGACAGTGACTGATAAAAGCCCCTTTTGCACGGCAGACAAGCTCCAGGAAATACACACAGCCCGGGATCAGAACAACACGAGCACAGCAGTGTGCCTGAGGAAAGACAAAAACATTTATTTTATTTCTTTTGTCTGCAGCACGACCCCAGCCCTGGCAATGTGTAGAGGAGCGTTGTTCTGAAATTGTTGCAGACTGGTGAACCTCTGCCCATGTTTACTTCTGAGAAATTCACCATCTCTAAAATTTTCTTTTTAAATACACAATTGCCATATTTTCCGGCGTATAATTCGCAGTTTTCTTTTTCATAGATTTGTCAGTCTTGCAACTTATACGCCGAAGCGACTTATATACTTTTTTCCATTTTCATAACACAATTTTTGACTGATGCTTTAAATTTTGAAGAACTGCAACAGCGAGTCCTCCCGTGCACACTCGCTGGTGCATGCGGAGGAAAGCTGGAGAGCTAAAGACTCCATCCGCAATGGATGGCTGGATGGAGTGGTGCAGTGGTGGGATGTAACTAAGTACAAGTACTTTGTTACTGTACTTAAGTACATTTTTCATGTATCTGTACTTTACTTAAGTAGAACTAAATGTGGGTAGGCCTACTTTTACTCCACTACATTTTGCATGAAGTATCTGTACTTCCTACTACACTACATTTCTTTGTTGAGTTACAAGTTACATTCACGTTGCAGTTTTTTGATTTGTCGTTAGTTTGAAAGTAACTGATGTTGAGAGGGGAGTTGGTCCATTGAATCACTGCAAAGTGAGCAGGTAACGTTAGACCTGCCTTCAAGAAGAGCTGGACCAATGACGTATATTCTAGTATATACGTCATTGAGCTGGGAGCACCCACAGCACCAACTCACCCAAAATGGATTCCACCACAGAGATTCAGCCAGAAGCTACACAACACCCATGGCCTTATTGAAAGGCTATTGGACTATTGAAAGACTATTGAAAGGCTATTGAAAGGCTATTGAAAGATGATTGAAAGATTATTGAAAAACTGTTCAGTTCAGCAGGACAGATTCTCTCTCCCTAAAGAGCCAGACTGGACTCAAAAAACTTTGAAAACCAACTTCTTCTGAACTTGAACAAGAAATTCTTGCTGCAATATTAAAATGTATCAGTTCATGGGATGTTAGGACAGGAGACAAGAGATGTCTCCAAATGTTTCGACACTCGGGTCCAAGTTTTGAAACTGGTGTGAGGAAGTTAAAATACTGACCCATTACAAGGTTGACTAGACAGTATTTTAACTAGAGTTGATGACAAACTGGAGTTGAAATGATCAGAGCCTGTTCTTTTGTTAGGTCTAATGCTCCTTTTTTCTATCAGACAACTTTTACTGAAATGTGTTTACTGCAGTTAAAATTACACAACTGTTTTTCTTTGTGTTAAATAAAAACTTTCAAATGTATAATCTTTCCTCTTTCTCATTTTGCTTAATGGCATTTATGTCATCCCTGAAATTCTGATGCACAGAATCACAAGTCCAATTGTGTATTAATGTGTACTGTGTATTAATGTATTACAGAAAATATACAGACGGTATGCACAGTTAATGATATTGTACACCATTGCATATAGGTACAATACATTCAGCAAGTACTTTTGCTTTAATACTTTATGTATTTTTAAAAGCAAGCAAGTACGTACTTATTTACTTTTACTTAAGTAAAAACATTAATATGGTACTTCTACTTTTACTAGAGTACATTTTTGTCTGTTATTTGTACTTTTACTTAAGTACAGTGTTTGAGTACTTTCTCCGCACTGGAGTGGTGCCACCCAGGTGAAATGAAGCTGATTTGAAGCGTGACGGGTCAGCGGTGACGCATAAAAAATGTGACTTTTACACTAAAACAACATACTGTATATGTTTTGTTCCTCTTCATGATGCTTTTTTTGACTGATGTAACTTATACTCCGGTGCAACTCATACACCAGAAAATACAGTAGTTGAAAATTACTCCATGCCTTATTCAAACCACTTAGTTTTCAACCAATTTTTTGTCCCTGTCTCTACTTTCAGATGTGTTGCTGTCATCAAATGCACATTTTCTTCATTTTCCCCTCCAACAAATGGTGCAATTTAAACATTTCATATATTTACTATATTCCTTTATGGATAAAATATGGGTTTATTAGATTTGCAAGTCATTGTATTTTCTTTTTATTTGCATTGTATACACCCTCACATCTTTTTTGGAATTGGAGTTATAAATAAGACAAACCATTTCTTCAGAAAACATGGACGTACCATTGAATAGAACTGAGGCTAAAAGTTTAATGTGAATCTAAAGTTTGTCAAATATATTCAGAGTGTATCCTCACACAATAAATGAGTAATAAGAGAAGGATGGAAAATCATGATGGCTCACTGTTGTCATATTGTGATCCTGGAGCACACGGCTCACAAGTAGAAACATTGAACGCAGAGCAGCCTGGGGTGGTGCTGCTGAAGATCACGGGTGTTGGAGTCAGACTGGTGGTGTCCTGAACGAGAGTGGTGCTCATCGCAGCGGGAGTGGGTGTAGGAGTGGTCTGACTCACCACCATGCCTGGAAGGGGACGAACTCGGGTCAGGTTAAACAGTCAACTGTCTCATAAGGCCATCAAGTGCCCAAACATTCACAAACTGAAAGAAGCAAAGCATGAAAACCATTTTAAACATGGTCTCTGTCCTGTTGCAAAACAATGCGTCATCATAGACTTTGGAAAATATTGATGATTATCCCAACCATGAAAACACCAAAACCAAATCAAATGTCCTGAGGTTTAAACTCAAATCATCTTGTGCTGAAAAGGAAAGTTGTGTCCATTTTAGTCAACCTTGAAAATAACACACACATCTCATGAAATAAAGTGTTACACTCAGAGTGTGTGCTGTGAACGGCTCTCAGCTACTACCACATCGGAACCGTAGCTCCATATCCGTTAAACTGACTGAGTTAAAACCATTTTTGTTGCTTTTTAACAAAAGCTCCTGAAATGAATCAATTGTAGATGATCATCAGGTGATTTATTTACACAGATTTCATTAAAATTGTCCAGTAGTTCATGAAAAATTAACAGGCAGATATGACATAAACAGGACCTGAGTTTTGGGGGGAGGGGGGGTCATCAGGAATATTTCAGATATTGTATGCATGCAAAAGCTCACCAATATTGCAAGTAAAATTATAATTTTATCAATCAAACATGTTTCTGCTCGGAAATCCTGCTTCCAATTTATATATACAGGTAGTCCTCGACTTACGACGGCCTTGACTTACGGCGTTTTGCGGTTACTCCCATTAAAAAATATATATATACCGTATTCTCCGGCCTCTAAGTTGCACCGGAGTATAAGTCGCACCAGTCCAATTATGTCCATTAAAGTAGAAAAATCCACATATAAGTCGCACCGGCCTATAAGTCGCACCTCACAGCACAAAACGAGCACGCGCAGCAACAACAGACCTGCAGTGCAGCAAACAGACCTGCATCTCTTTGATCTTTAAAGATAAACACATAAAAAATATATTTTTGTTAGCTGACATTACAGTAAAAGTGTGTCTCAGTTTAACTTTTCTTGATAAATGCACTTTGACGGTTAAAAACCGTTAAATTAAGTGACCATTTTTTGACCAAAGTGAAAAATCCCAAAAAATCCACGTATAAGTCGCACCGGCCTATAAGTCGCAGGGTTTGTAAATGTAGGCAAAAAGGTGCGACTTAAAGGCCGGAGAATACGGTATATATAAATATTTTTATTTATTTTTATTTTGAAAGCGAGTTCCTTCCGGTTTTGACAGCAGCAGTTTGACGGCAGAGGGCCGGACCTGCAGACCTTGGACCGGAAGACAGACAAGGAGGGACGAGCTAACATGCTAATAGACCTTATTGTAAAGCTGTGGATTGCGCGAAGCAATGGAAAACTACAGACAGCTGCAGAGCTTGGAGGAACAACAAGCTAACACGCTAACAGGCAGAGGAAGGCTTCAAAAGCTAGTAGGTTATTAACTCTTTTTTCCCTTCATTATGGCTCCAAATGTATGGAGCTAACATGCTAACAGGCCTTACTGTAAACAGTCTGGACCGCGCGAACTACAGGCAGCCTCAGATGTTGGAGGAACACCGAGCTAACATGCTAACAGGCGGAGGAAGGCTTCACCAGCTCCCAGTAGGTTATTAACTCTTTTTTCCTTCATTATGGCTCCAAATGTATGGAGCTAACATGCTAACAGGCCTTACTGTAAACAGTCTGGACCGCGCGAACTACAGGCAGCCTCAGATGTTGGAGGAACACCGAGCTAACATGCTAACAGGCGGAGGAAGGCTTCACCAGCTCCCAGTAGGTTATTAACTCTTTTTTCCTTCATTATGGCTCCAAATGTATGGAGCTAACATGCTAACAGGCCTTACTGTAAACAGTCTGGACCGCGCGAACTACAGGCAGCCTCAGATGTTGGAGGAACACCGAGCTAACATGCTAACAGGCGGAGGAAGGCTTCACCAGCTCCCAGTAGGTTATTAACTCTTTTTTTCCTTCATTATGGCTCCAAATGTATGTGTTTTTTGATAATTATGTAGGGTACTGTTTTAGGATAGGCTAAGTGCTTGGTAAAATACAGAATTGTATAAGGTGCAGTTTGGACATATTTTCCGACTTACGACGAAATTCGACTTACGACGTCACGTAGGAACGGAACTCCGTCGTAAGTCGGGGACTACCTGTATATTAAATATAACGTGCTCTGATTATGAACGCTAATTTTGAGTTTCTCTCACATAAACTGAGCATACAGCAGGCGAACGAAAAAAAACTGAAATCAGCTATAAATAAGAAGTAGCATCTTCCTTCTAATAAACTTGTCTTCCTCAAGCATTTTTATTCACACCACAAGAACTTCAGCATTACCTTCACCTCGCAAAAAACGCAAGCAGCCGAACAGAGCTCATATTGTGGAGTTAATCTCATAAGCAATGTGCTCAAGTGCTTTCTGAATAGAATCCACCAGCCTGACAAAATTAAATTATTCAGTCATGTGATGTTTTTGCTCCTTTTGGGGTTGGCAACAATTTTCAACCAAAGTGTCCAAAATATAATAAAAACTGGCTGAAAGAAAAGGAAAATCTTAAATCACAGCATTTGAAAGTAGTTATTGGAGTGAATACTGGTACTAGTGCAGAAAAGCTTTGATTTAATATAAGACTTAAATGTTTGTTTCATGGTGGTGTTTATATGTTTTTTGCTGATTTTATTTAAAATAATTTTATATGTTTGAGGGAACTTTTAAACGAGGTCAAAAAAAGACTAATTAAAATAAATGTCCACAATTTATTTATTGTATTCAGCAACAAACCTAATTTATTAACAGATTAACTTGTTATAAGGAGCAGCTTCCTTAATTTGACTGTTTCTACACATTAAAAAGCCTCTGTATTAGATTTACAGCATCTTTCTTAGAGTTTAGAGTTGTTTTCTGTAAAAGTTGAATAAAACTCACCGATAAGACAAGTGGCAGCGATGGCAGGGAGAACTCCCCGACGGTCCATCCTGCAGATCCTGCGTTCACCCAGCAGTGTTTGTCTGCAGCATCTCATCCCAGACTGAACACAGAGGAGGTTTCAGTTCTCAGGTCCTCTCATCGGTGTCATATGACAAAAAATATCATGTGATTTTACTTTGCAGGCAGAAACGGGCTGGATTTAGACCAGCTCTGCTGCTGTTAAAGCTACAGCCAGCAGGTTCAGTGTTACAGTGGGTAGATGTGCACAGATTATTTTGAACATCATGAGAAAAACAGTTGTTAGGCCTAAATGGTTCTGTACTTTTTATTGTGCCATAATAAACATTTATGTTGCATGTAAAATATCTATTAATCCAGTTTTCTCTGTTTAAAACTCTTGTTTTTAGACACAGTAGTGTCTATTTCCCTTTTATACTTTGAGCAACGATGAGTGATGTTGATACCAAAGTTGTTTTTAGTGAAGGGGAAAAAATCCCCTGAAGTCACAAGCTTAAAATCAACTTCCTCTTTTAGTTATAGTTTTTGGTGCTTCAGCAATGATCTTTGGAGAAATAAAATAAACTTTTCATGAACTAAGAATGTACTGTATTTAAGTTTAAAAAGACCACAGACATGTTGGCAAGTTCTTTATTTTAGTTCAATGGTAAAGAGCCAAATGAACTTACAACATTAAACTAATTAGTTTGTAAAATTAAAAACAAGAACCATTATTTAATGAGCTTGCGGAGCTCATTTCTTTTTGGTGTTTTCTGCTAAGAAGAGGAATCATCCTGGATGTAGCGTGCCAAACTCTGCTCCAGCTCCTCCCAGCTTTGGACCTTTAAACGTCCCTGGTAAAAACATGCCAGATGTGTCATTTCCTGCATCAGAGACATATCTTCCTCTCTAATTTGTGCTCACCTTGTTTGTTCCTGTCTCTACTCTTGTCTGTTTGCAGGTCTTGCTCCTCTCTCTTAGCTTCAGTCTTTTACGTTCCTGCTTTTTCTCCTCGAGCTTCTTCCTCAAAGCCAAAACTGTCTCATCCTCAGCCACCACCTGCTGCAGGAATTCCTGCTCGGCCTTCTTCTCCTCTTTCCTGCCAAACGACATGATTGTGCAGGTCAAAATTTAATGCTTTTACAAGCCTACTTCGAACAAAGTTGGGATGTTGTGTGAAATTCAAATAAAACCTGAATCATTTGTAAACCTCATTTTATTCACAATGGAACATGGTAAATATTTCAAATGTTTACGTGATTGTACCTACATGTATTTGCAGAAAAAAAACTAACTAAATTTGATGGTTACAACACAATCAAAGTTAGGACAGGTCCATGTTTCCCACTTTGAATCATTCCCTGTTCTTTAACAACAGTCTGCAAACATCTGGGAGCTCAGGAGTCCAGCTGCTGGAAGGTTTGGAGAACGTTGTCCCATTCTGGTCTGATGTTGGATTCAGGCTGTTCAACAGTCCTGGGTCTTCATGGCTGGATCTTTCATCTCATATCTCGTCTCATAACTCAAATATCTTCAGTTGGTGAGAGGTCTGGACTGCAGGCAGGTTAGTTCAGCACCTGGACTCTTCATGCTGCTCCAATGGATGAATGTTTGTTGTTTAACATCCATCCATCCTTTCCTATAAAAGTTGTCAGCTGGATGGGGGTTGTTGTTATAAAACCCACATCTAAAACTGCGTATACTTTTCTGCATTGATAGTTTATTTTCAGATGTGTAAGCTGCCCGTGCCATAGGCATGAATGCACCCCCATATCATCAGAGAGGCAGGCTTTTGAACTGTGCTTTGACAACAGGCCAGATGGTCTCTCTCCTTTTCAGTAGGATGTGGTGTCTGTGGGTTTCAGTCAGGTTTATAAGTTTTGATTTATCTGAGCACAGAAGTTTTCCTCTTCCTCAGTCCATTTTAAATGAGTTCTGGTGGTGGCGTTATATGGTGTAAAGATATGGCTTATTTTTTTGCATTTTTTCCCCCTCTGAGGGTCCAAAAATCCAATACTTTCAGTCTTGTTCTTTGAGCTCAGAGATTGTTCAAATCTTTTGATAATATCACAATCTGTAGATATAGGATGTATAAAGTCAGACCAATTTTTAGTTGAAGAACATTCCTATGAAATTTGAGCTGCTATTTGTAGACACAGTTCTTCCCCGACTGGTAAACTCCTGCCCATCTTTACTTCTGAGAGATGCAGCCTCCTGAAAACCCTCTTTTTATAGTCGATCTTCTTACCGACATGTTGCCACTTAACATAAATGCTCATCCAGCTGTTTCTTATTTGTTCCGTTTACATGTTTTGTCTTTGTAAACTATTTTTAAAATGATGTTATAACATTTAAACTTCTTTTTTTTTTCCCACAACAAGAGTACAATTGCTTAGTCTCAACAGTTGACACGTTTTCTATGCTCCTTTGTGAATAAATATGGGTTTACAAAACTTGCAAATGTCTGAACTCTTGGAATGGGGTTGTGATCCAGTGCCTGACCTGTTGGCAGCTGCCTTTGCCAGCACTGTCCTGTGCAGCTCGATGGTGTCCAACTTCTCCAGCATCTCTTGCTTCTTCCTCTGCTTCTCCTCCAAGATGTGGCCTTGCCGCTCTTCCCTTTCTGCTCGCTCGGACTGCTTCAGCAGGGCCAGCCGCTCCTTCAGCTCTGCCAAAGACATCTCCCCCAGCAGCGCATGGCCTGCAGCCTGACAGGATGAAGGGATGAGTTCACCACGACACAGAGAAAAGCAACAAGTTTGTGTGAAGTCACTTACCTCCGTGTCACTGAAATTGTTGAGTCTGACGTGAGGAAGCGACTCAATGGAGTGGATTTCACGAACAATTTGATATTTTCTGCAGAGCTCTGCCTGTAGTTCTTCAAGGGCTTGGCGAAGCAGCTCCTGGCTTTGCTCTGAAACTTCTTTAACTGAGAAATGTGCATGAAACGTATCAGAATTCAAGCAAAATCATTAAAAACGGACTCAAGCGTAACGTCAAATGATAAGGCCGACCTATGTTTTGCTTTAATTTCTGTATTTTCTCTTTAGCTGCCTTTGGGTTCTTGTGGCCCTCTGCCACTTGTTTCACCAAGTCTCTCAGTTCCTTTTCTTCCTGCATTCGTTTTTCTGCGTATTTTTGCATCAGTTGAGCGGTCTTTAAAAACAAGAAACCATAAAAACATTTATTTCATTCATGCTTATTTGCAGAAAGCGTTGCAATTCTTGTCTTTGAACACAAATTCACTGTAATTTTAGTCATTTGTTTTTAAAATCACCTCTTCTTTTTTTAGCTGTGCAGCCTTCTGGTTCTGTTCGACTATTTGCTGACGAATTAGAGCCACCTCCTCTCCACCGATGCGTGCCTCCAGGCGTCTTCGTTCAATGATGGGCAACTTTTCCTGACAGTCCCTCTTGAGCATCTCCCTCTGCCACTGAAGAAAAGCTGAAGGTTCTCGAGCTCCTTGCAGCAGCTGCTCAATTCTTTGTTTTAAAACAAAAGGATGTGCATGTGAATTTTCTACAACTTGATCAATAAGAAGCCTGACTGAGAGCAAAATGAGCTTATTTTTTGGGGGAAAAATGCAAATAAATGTTTCCTTTTTCCAAAATATTACAGGATTTAAACATTTAGTGGCAATTATATACAGTATTCAGAAGTACAGTTCAAACTTAATCCCTGAAAAATATTTGACCTAATAAGAAATTAAATTTCTGCTGAGCAGCATAAATCTTTGAGCAAACATACAGAGAATT
Organism: Garcialebias charrua; assembly: GCA_038048925.1. NCBI lineage: Eukaryota > Metazoa > Chordata > Actinopteri > Cyprinodontiformes > Rivulidae > Garcialebias > Garcialebias charrua. The sequence goes on along the minus strand of JBBPBX010005183.1, from coordinate 29,863 downwards.
ATTTCATTTCCAAATCAACAATGACTCCCAGCATAAGATATAGCTGCTTGTTTTTTTGGGGGGGCTTTGTATTGTTTTGCACACAATTTAAAAATAACTCTTTGGTACTGATTATATATAGAGTTTAAAATATTTCCAAAAATTTGCCTTTAACTACATTTTATGCAGTATTGCCACTAAATTTAAGGCTACCGGTAACTGTGTAGGGGTTGCCGTTTATGTTCCTCTGTGTCTGTTCTGGTGTTGTGTTTGTCTGCGTTCCCCTGATTGTTTCTATCCTTATAGGGTTTGTGTTTCCTTCGTATCTGGCTCCATCTTGTGTCATGTTCATGTATTGCATCCTCAGTCTCTGTCTTTGGCATCTGTGATTACTCACAGGTGACTTCACATTGTCTAACTGGTGTTTCCTGTATTTTAGCCTGTGTGTTTGTCTCACTCCTTGTCCTGGCATTGTTTTCTGTTCACTGGTGATGTCCTGGTCTGCTCCTTGTGAACTCCTTGTTACTCGTGTAAGTTTTGATGCACTGACAGCTTTTGTTTTTTTGTAAATACTGTAGAGTCTTTATTATCCTGTGTCCTCAACTGCCTGCATGCACAGCTGGGTTTACCAGCACCCGCCCATAACAACAAATTGCTCCACACTGCAACTTGACAAAAACTGCATTGCAAAAAGGAAGAACAACTTAATGCTTTTTTTCCTTGTTAATTCTCATAACATTCAGCTGATGATTACCCTGTAATATATCTAAAAATTGGCGGCATGGATAACATTTGCTACCTCTGAAGCTCTTCTTCCATCTGATGGTCGGTTAGTGCCTCCCTCCTCAAAATGGCTGCATTATTTAGCTGTACAGAACAGCTGTTGTCCTGTAATATTAAAAGAACTATCATGCAAAACGTATATTATCTCCAGAAAAGCAATTAATTGAAGCTGGTGTAATAATAAAACCTTACCTTAATACTGGGAGGGAGTTTAGTTGAATGAAAAGAGTTAAACTTGAGTTTGGAGTCGAAGTCTTGCTCAATCTGAGCTATCACTTTCTGCAAAGCAAAATGACGGTTATGCAGAAATGTTAACTCCACTGATCATGTTTGTACTGTCACTTTGTGGAAGTGACTGTTTTATGATGTATTCAACAGTATATAAATCAATTTTAAGCTTCGTAAAATAATTTGTTCTGTTTGTAAACCCCAAAATGTGAATAAAGACAGATTTTTAAGGAAGAGCAGGAAAATTGTCCTACCTTTGTGTGTTCAGACTTCTCTGGATTCCCACATCTGAACTGTTTCATTTGTGCCTCATAATGGCGATCCTTTGATGAAAACACATTCAAACATCACACTTACTGTCATGAGCCATGTCTATTTGAGTATTTCTGTGATTCTGGTACTGTATTTTGTTTTACTTGTGTTTAATCTTCCCCAGTGCTTTTCCCTTCATTCAGCACCTGATTGTCTCTCCTCAGGCCTCGCCATTTCTCCCTAATAGTTTTCCTTAAAGCTTGTGCCTTTTTTCTCATTTGTTGTCCGTTTATTATTACTTTATTACAGCTGTCAAGCTGTTATGTTTGTTCCCTCTCAAGTTTTTGCTTGTGAGTGTTCTGCTGCCATGTCAACATTTTGTTTATTAAAATAAGATTTTAGAATTCTACCTCCGTGCTCTTTGTATTTGTCTGCACCCTGAATTTGCTTTCAACAAACATGACTCAAGACCATTTACTCAGAGCTATAAATCTGGAGGATGGTTGTAATCTAGTTCTGCAGCAGCATTTGTGCTCTAAACAAGATTTTAATTTTAATATGATGTTGTTAAATTGAATAAAATATTATTAACAGAACATTTCATGCTACACTATGTTTTATCATGTAAATGTCACAATTCACAAATATGATTTAAAGTTTCTTCTGTATGTTTTTTGGAATAATGTTTCCAACATGCTTCCAGCTATTTCAGCCATTCAGGCAACAAAAAGTTCAGCTCGTTTGGGACATTATGGCAATGATTTTTTTTAATTTGTACGTTAAAAAAAACAATAAATTATTTAAGTTAATTTACAGTTTTCCCATAAAGATACATTTAGAGCTCCAAAATCATTGAAAAATTATGAGCTACTTGATATTTTCTTTAGTATACTCGTTTAATGTTTTGCTTGTATAGCTACTTTTTTGATCGTTTAAAATTTTAGCTACTGCTTTACTAATTTTAGGTAACATTTAGCTGGTTATAGCTTTTAATTGTTTTGTTGGTTTTAACTTTTAGCTACTGTTTTGTTAATATAACTTAACTGTTTTTCTGCTTTTAGCTTTTAGCTACTGTTTGCTGGATTTAAATTTTCAGCCACTGTTCTGACAGTAAATATACAGTTTTTCTAATTTAGCTTTTAGATACTGTTTGTAATTCATAGTTTTTAGCTACTGTTTTGCTGTTTTTAGACCTTCATTTGGTTATCTTTAAGTGGTAAAACCTTTACCAGAAGATGAGGGTAAAAACAAACATATACCTCAGCCTTTTGACGATTCTTCTCTTTAATCTCTTCTATTATCTGCACCTCCTTCGGGGCTGTGTAAGTGCTTTTTGGTACCTGTGCATAAAAAGAACACCAGCACTAATATGTTCACAGTAAAATGAAAAACATTAAGACAGAACAGAACTAATGGTGTGAGAAAATGGATGAAACTCTAACTGGTTTGTGTTTTTCTTGCTGAGAGGTTGGTTCTGGTGGAGGCAGAGGCCAAGGTTTAGGTTTGGTGAGGGTGAACTCCTGCGGCTGGGTGGTTTTAACTTTTGCTTTTTTGATCTGACTCCTTTGAGATATTTTGGCAGAAAGCTGATCCAGAAGAATATTGATCTCAGGATGCGATCTAAAGGACACACAGACACAAACTTTTATTCTTTTACTTTGAAACAGTTAAGTTATCCAGGTTTTTATTCGTTTATTTTTATTTTATTACCTGAGTAGCGGAGCAATTAATTGCTGCTCCACAAAATCAGCATCATAGAAGCTGCTCCACTCCTCTTGTATCCACGAGGTGAGGTTTGAGAAGAAAAAAATCAAGAACTGACCAAATAAAACACATTGTTAGTTAGACAAAGTTAAAAAAAAAAAAGGTAAATCTTTGTTTCTTTTCACCAAAGTGTTCAGAAACTCACTGAGTGCATCTTTTTAACGCCAAGACTTTCAACAATGCTGCCAAACTGCTGAAGTCCAAGTTCATCAAGAGCAAACGTGAGGAAGTAACAGACGACTGAGGAGCAGCAAAGTTTCATGAACATGTCAGAGTTGTTAATTGATTATTAATTATTAATTAAGCTGTTATCAAAACAACATTCAGGAGGTCAAAAGCTGGAAAATTCACTTACTGACAAATTGGCTGTGGTCCCTTTTAGACAACCATTTCCTATTCTGCTTGTAAAACGCGTTAACAACAACATCCAGCATCGCTCTGTGTTCAATACATCCAGAAACAACATCGAGAAAGAGTTTCCTCAGCGGATCATCTTCGTTCTGCAACATATAAAAAGATTAGGACAAGTTCCAACACAATCACATGAACATTGTTTGCTTACCTGTAGATCCTGTAAGGCATCTGGATATCTCCTGTCAGCTCTGAACTTATCCAGCAGCACACAGGCCTCCTCAGTTAAGGATCCATAGCTCTTTGCCATTTTAAGTCAACTAAAGCTGAGGAGCAGTCTCAAAGCTCACACAAAAATGTAGCTACTTTTGAAATTGAGTGCTGTCTTAAAAGAAAGTCCAACGGATGAGGTGAAGGCAAAAATGTTGTTGCCTAGCAACACTAAACAAACGGAAGCGGAAGTGTCTCCCTGCTCTTCTTACTTGATCCAAATACAGGAATGTCGCCTTTATTTGAGTTCATGAAAAGTGTTGGGCCCATTTTTAGTTTTAATCCTCACAGATGACCACCGTGGCATCCTGGTTCTTTGTTCGCTGTCATAACAAAAACATTAAATGACGTAACGTGATGTGACGTCGATGAGACCTCTGATTGTTGCCTTCACGTATCGTTGGAAATTGTACAGCCACTCAGGATGTTTATCACGTCCACGTGATAAATACCACAGGAACGGATGAAATAAAGTGAACACTGACAACCAGGTTTAGTTTGTGTTTCTAACTGTTGGAATGAGACTTGCTTCACATTATGCGTGAAGAAAAGCTGATTATGAAACTGGTTTGTTTTTGTTAAATTGATTTATTTTAATGAAATTTGTTTTCATTACTATTTTTTGTTTAATATTCATATTGAATTCTACAAACCAAACCTTAGCAACGAACCACTCTTTATAATGAGAGAAAATTCTGAAAATGTCCTGTACTTTTATGAAAAACAAATCTTATAATACTATAACATGTGCAGACATACTCTTTATTGACAATTGTGTTACTCCTGAAATCATATAGTAAGCATTTAATCGGTAGCAATGTTTACAACCTGACGGGTACTTAGATTAGGTGCTACACCTGTTACTTAACTGGCACGATAGTAAATCAAATCAAATTGATTTGAATAGCACAGCTGTCGTTGGCCAAAGTACTGCACACAGAATAAATAGTAAAAAACAGTATTACAAAAGGCCATAAAAAATAAATAAATAAATAAACATATCCATTTAGTACTTACAGACCAGCCACTAGGAAGCACATGTCAGTATACCTTTTGTGCCAATCTGAAGACCAGGTGGGTATTGTCAGGAAGGGCATCCAACATAAAACACTTTTGCTAAAACTAACATGCAAGTTTATTTAAGCAACACCATACCGAACCGTCGAGGCCCGGGTTAACAACAACCACCACCGGTGTTGTTGACAAGCAAGGTGCTATCGGTGCTGATCGAAGACGACGAGGAGGGAAACGTGTCAGAAGGCAGAGGGAGAAGAGGAAAGTCAAGAATGTAGGACTGAAGGTTGTAACTTTAAATGTGGGGACAATGACAGGCAAAGGTAGAGAGCTGGCTGACATGATGCAGAGAAGGAAGGTAGATGTTTTATGTGTCCAAGAGACCAAGTGGAAGCGCAGCAAGGCTCGCAGTATTGGGGCAGGGTTCAAACTGTTTTACCATGGTATGGATAGAAAGAGAAATGGAGTAAAGTTGGGCCTGAAGGAGGTGTTGGTAAATAATGTAGCAGAGGTGAAAAGAGTGTCATATAGGGTGATCGGAAGTAGAAGGTTTGGTGTTAAAATTTTTCAGTGGTTATGCTTCACAGGTTGGATAGAGGAGAAAAAGAAAGTTTAGAAGGATCTGGATGAAGTGATAGAGAGTATTCCTGGGGACGAAAGAGTGATGATCGGAGCAGACCTGAATGGACATGTTGGTGAAGGAAACAGAGGGGATGAGGAAGTGATGGTAGGTTTGGTGTCAAGGAAAGAAACCAGGACAGATGGTGGTGGATTTTGCCAAGAGAATGGAAATGGCCATAGTCAACACCCATTTCCAAAACAGTGAGGAACATAGAGTGATCTGTAAGAGTGGAGGAAGGAGTACACAGGTCGATTACATTCTGTGTAGAAGAGGAAACCTGAGGGAGATTGGAGACTGTAAGGTTGTGGCAGGGGAGAGCGTGGCCAGACAGCATCGGATGGTTGTGTGTAGAATGACTGTTGTTGTGAAGAAGAGAAAAAGAGTAAAATCAGAGAAGAAGACCAAATGGTGGAAGCTAAAGAAGGAAGAATGTTGTGAGAAATTCAGAGAGGAGCTGTTAAAGGCTCTGGGTGGTAAGAAAGAGCTTCCAAGTGACTGGGCTACTACAGCAACAGTAATTAGAGAGACAGGTAGGAAGGTACTTGGTGTGTCATCTGGACAGAGAATGGTAAATGGTAAATGGAGCTTATTTATATAGCGCTTTCCAGCCCCCTGTGAGGAGCCCCAAAGCGCTTTACAATACCAACCATCCACCCATTCATTCAGACATTCATACACCGGTAGTGGTAGCCTGCCTTGCAAGGCGCCATCCAGACCTACCGGGAGCAACTCGGGGTTAAGTGTCTTGCCCAGGGACACAACGACACATGGTGGGCGGATGCGGGATTCGAACCTCCAACCTTCCGATCAGGGGTCGACTGCCATTACCACTACACTACGGCCGCCCAGAATAAATGATAAGAAAACCTGATGGTGGAATAGTGAAGTGCAGGAAGCAAGCTACTCAAAGACAGAGTTAGCCAAGAAGAAATTGCTGGGTTGCAATCACGTGACCCGGAAGTGGCGCGAAATTCAGATGCGGGGCAGGAAGTGATTTTCCCCAGTTCAAAACACAGCAGAATGGATTACAGCAAGTATGCCAAAGCCCTAAATAAACTGGCGAGGACGAGTTTTGGGTTAACCATTTAGGATCAAAAGAAGCTTTAAATGGTTGTCGACTTGTTTCTGCCCGGGTGAGTAGTGAGATGTATTATTTATTTAGTAATTAGCCTATGCTAACTACGCTATCGCTAATGCTAACAACAAGTTTAGTTAGCCCCCTGTTATTTCTATGTGCGTGGATCTACTTAAAAATAATATATTTAGCTTCTGTAAAGCCAAATTCGTGCTGGAGTTGTATGTGTTAACGTTGAGTCATATGCATTTCTACACTGTAGGTCAGAGATCTACAGTAACTCCATTAAAAAGGTAAGTTAATGTACTGAAAATATTATGATTTTTTTTGTTTTGATAATACAGTATCATCAAGGTGATCGTATCTTCTTTGTAACTTCAGATACTAGCTGGTTAAACTCAAGGTGGCCATACATGGGAGCCTCACCAGATGGAGTCGTTTCATGTGACTGTCATGGAGCCAGGGTGTGTGAAATCAAGGTAAAATTTATTTCTCAAAAGGTTTGGACTACTGCACTGCAGACTTAGCTTTTTTAGATTTTTCTACCTGGATTATTGAGCATGCATTAGGGTACTGCACTGCAGACTTTGCGCACCTCACAGTATGAATGTTACAACTATAATTTTTTACTCAAATCTTTGTTGTTTGCATATTTCACAGCATGTAGCCGTAGTTTTGGGGATGGTCTTGCAGTTTGTGGGATGTTGCCTTGTTTCCAGTTAAAAAATGTGTGACCTTTCCATCACCTTTTAAAACTTAGTCCAGATTAATACATTCTTACCTGTGGAACACACCTGGTTGACAGAGACATAAATATAGTCTCATTTTCTAACATTGGTGTTGGATAGTGAAATGAGTGAAACACAATCTTTAAAAACGTATCATATTGAAATGTTTTGGAGACTACCGTATTTATTTTTTATGTCTAAGTTTCATTGTCTTGTCCTTCAGTGCCCACAGAGCAAACAGCATGAAGTCGGTCTGAGGATGTGTGCTGGACAGCCTGGTTTTTGTCTCGTCGTCTCGTCAAGGTTGGAGATTCTGTACAACTGGATAGGAACCATCCTTATTACCATCAGCTCCAGGATCAGATTCACATTGTGGATGTACAATATTGTGATTTTGTAGTATGGAGTGAAAATGATATTTATGTGGAAAGAATTCTGCCAGATGACCAGCTGTGGGAAACAGCAGTTCCCAAAATTCAGCACTATTTTACACATTGCATCCTACCTGAAATCCTGGGACAGAAATCCACACGTGACTAACCAATCTAAGAATCAAGAATGTTATTTGGAGTAGTTGATGAAAGGAGTTTGAAAAGTTTATACAAATTTAAACAGTTGCTCTTTTTTTCCCCAAAAACATTTGTCACTACCATAACATGTTTCAGCTACACCTGTAGCAAGCACTCTGCAGAAGGGTCATGTGATGTTGTTACATGTCATGACAGCTGTTTTTTATTTACAATAATCTTAATTGAAAAGTTAAGTATGTTAAATCAAATGATATATTTAAATCAATATGAGATTAGCTTGTGAATTTCAAAGGTGTTCTAATATGTTAAATAACAGCACATACAAATGTCATATGTCACAAATGTTGCAAAATGAGTCTACTTCAGAAAAATGTTTTTATTTCAATAGCAAAACTCATGTCATTTTAACTGACCAATATTCACAAAGATTGGTTATGGAGTTCATTGAATAAATTAAAAATATTCAACCTTATTGGGTAAATTTTTTTTTTGTCTTCATGAACAATTAACATGTACAAATATGGTCTGTAACAGTATTAGTGATTTAATTTACTTTTGATTTACTTTAAATGATAAATACATGTATAATCATTTAAACTTAAAATATTTATATAAATATAGTTGATTGAATTACTTGTCGCTCAGGCCACTATTAAGAATTGTAATCTTTCATGGAGAACATGAATCGTTCTAAAACAAATTCGAGACACAGTGGCTTTTGACACATTAAATCTATAGGCAAGGTCTTGAAGCTGCAGATGTAATCTGAGATGCATAAGTATCATAATAAATTGCTCAAATTTGGAGAGTGCTGACAGTGATGACATGCTGATGTATAAGGTTCACAGAGCTGAAAAATTTGCATCAAAACTAAAAAGTTGGGCAGTCCCGTATAAAACTTTGTTTTATCGTTGTTCTGGAAGGTTTCAGGAGTAAATTTAGTCACTGAGACTTTTTCCTTAAGGTCGCAGATCTCAGTTGTGTAGCCTTTCACTGCATCCTCCAGCTTTGTGAGGTCAACCATGCTTAGATCCGTCTGGCATTCTGCATCTGCAAATATTTAATTATTAAAAATTACGTTCAGAAATTCTATAAATAAATAAATAGTATTTTTATTTATTATTATTTTACCTTTGAATCGTTCGTTTTCAGGGGCTGGTTAGCCTGGTTGTAACCAGACCCTGTCCTTCACTTCGCTTCGTACTAGGGTTAGGGTTAGTGCAGTGAAGGGAAATGAGAATTGAGCGGAGCTGTGCAGGAAGGCGAGGGCCAGGCTAGGGGCTGGTAAGCTTTCTTCACAGAGCTCATCTTCCAGACTGTTGGCCTCCTCAGTGCAGAGAAGCTTCCAGGCCTTAGCTCTTTCCCTGCGCCGGAGGGATGCTTCTGTTTGTGGCCACTCGTTACTTCTTTGGTACCCCAGGTTAACAGTGGGGGCCCAGTCTTGGGAATGTACATCACCTGCTGCACTCGGACAACCTAAATATAAGACACCACTTTAAAGTAAAACACGTAAATGCCTTTCCTAGCACTAAGCTAACCGCTAACAACATTAGCATTCTAATCGGATTTTTTCTGGGAACAACCAAGTGTTGAACCACTACACAAGCTAGGGCATAACATATCTTACCTGTCTTTCTAGTTACTGTCCAATAAAATATCTGAAAATATGATTTAAACGATACGACCCTTACCTGTTACAAAGTGGTCGCTGCAGACTCTCGTCAGTTTCTGCACCTCCTGTTTTTAGCCGTAGGTTGTAATCCACGTTTGTCGTCTTTTTTCTGTAAGTTTTTTTAAATTAATCCCCTTGTAGCATACTACTTTCGGAACACGAAAATAACTTTTATCTATCTCTCGATTAGAGCGGTTGCAACAACCGTAAACGGCACAGAATTTAGGCATGTTGATGCTGAATCAGCAACAGAAGGAAACGGCTGCGTTTACTTCTTGCCCCGCATCTGCATTCTGTGACGTCACTGCTACGTCATCTGAAACCCAGCAATATGGCTGTGAGAGGACTGAAGAGTAGTAATGCTGGAGATGCAATGAGGGAGGTGGCTAAAGCAAAGTAGAAGGTGTATGATGAGTTGTATGAGAGGCTGGACACTAAAGAAGGCGAAAAGAACTACCGACCGATTGGCAAGACAGAGGGATCAGGCTTTGGATGTACCTGTACAGCAGGCTCGTTAAAAATAGTAATGGTAATTTTCCAACAAGTGAGGAGAGTTTGACAGGAAGATGGAAGGATTATTTTGAGGAGCTAATGAATGAAGAGAATGAAAGAGAAAGAAGAGTAGAGGTAATAGAAACCGTTGCCCACGAAGTGGGAAAGATTAGTGAGGGTAAAGATCAAAAAACTCGGACAAAAATGAATCAGGTGAAGGCAGTAGGACCGGATGACATAATAGTGGAGGTTTTGAAATGTCTTAAATGTCTTGGAGAGATGGCAGTGAGGTTTTTGACTCAAATATTCAATGGCATATATGAGGGTGAGAAAACGCCTGAGAAATGGAAAAGTACACTGGTGCCCATTTTTATAATAATAA
>JBBPBX010005183.1:3335-13939 GCA_038048925.1 Garcialebias charrua | reverse complement strand
TAAAACTAAAACATTAAACATTTAATGTCCTTTGTGTTGTTTTTTGTTTTTTTTGCATAGTGGTATAAAAAAAAGAGTATAAAAAGTATAACTAAAATAAACTAAAGGTTTCTAGCATTGACATTTGCAAAGTGGCAAAGCAGCGAATGAGTCAATGTACACAGTATATGTATGAGGTAGTAGTTGATGTTGTTGTAGAGGCAAAAAGTGGCATATGCAGTAAGGCACATTGGGCATCCCTAAATAAGACCGTTCAGAGCACACTGTATATGTACCAGCAGTGGTGTAGATATTAAAGTAGTGTAAATAAATGTAAACAGTAGTAATTACATGTAAGCAGTAGTAATAAAAGTAAACAGTATTAATAAATGTAAACAGTTCCCTGTTTGCTGATTTTCCATCAGGAGCTGACCTTCAGCTCCACATCACCGCATCTGTCAGTGGAATGGATGGACCCTTTAAGCCATGTCTGCTCCTCATCATCTGCAGGATGCTCCTAATCTGACTCTCAGTCTCTGTTTGTAAAATTTTACACCTTTATTAAGAAGTGAAGGTTTAAATGTTTGTATTTGTCCTCATAAAATAGAATACTGACAAGTTTTTCTCTCTGTAAAGTTAATATGTGCATTGACTAAAAACTTTATTTTAAACTTGTTTTCCAGAAAAGTTAGCATTTATGTTTCACATTATAACTTATTTGCTTTAATAAGGCACGAAATACATCCGAAAATTACAAACCAGATTCCAAAAAAGTTGGGACACTAAACAAATTGTGAATAAAAACTGAATGCAATGATGTGGAGATGGCAAATGTCAATATTTTATTCGGAATAGAACATAGATGACAGATCAAACATTTGATCTGAGTAAATGTAATATTTTTAAGGAAAATATGTTGATTCAAAATTTCACAGTGTCAACAAATCCCAGAAAAGTTGGGACAAGTACGGTAGCAATAAGTGGCTGGAAAAAGGAAATTGAGCATATAACAAACAGCTGGAAGACCAATTAACACTAATTAGGTCAATTGACAACATGATTGGGTATAAAAAGAGCTTCTCAGAGTGTCAGTGTCTCTCAGAAGCCAAGATGGTAAGAGGATCACCAATTCCACCATTGTTGCGCAGAAAGATAGTGCAGCAATACCAGAATGGTGTTACCCAGCGTAAAATAGCAAAGACTTTTAAGTTATCATCATCAACCGTGCATAACATCATCAAAAGATTCAGAGAATCTGGAACAATCTCTGTGCGTAAGGGTCAAGGCCGTAAAACTCTACTGGATGCTCGTGATCTCCGGGCCCTTAAACGTCACTGCACCTCAAACAGGAATGCCACTGTCAAGGAAATAACAGAATGGGCTCAGGAATACTTCCAGAAAGCATTGTCAGTGAACACAATCCACTGTGCCATCCGCCGTTGCCAGCTGAAACTCTACAGTGCAAAGAGGAAGCCATTTCTAAGCAAGCTCCACAAGCTCAGACGTTTGCACTGGGCCAGGGGTCATTTAAAATGGAGTGTGGCAAAATGGAAGACTGTTCTGTGGTCAGATGAGTCACGATTTGAAGTTCTTTATGGAACACTGGGACGCCATGTCATCCAGACCAGAGAGGACAAGGATAGCCCAAGTTGTTATCAACGCTCCGTTCAGAAGCCTGCATCACTGATGGTATGGGGTTGCATGAGCGCTTGTGGCATGGGCAGCTTGCATGTCTGGAAAGGCACCATTAATGCAGAGAACTATGTTCAGGTTCTAGAACAACATATGCTCCATCTAGACGTCATCTCTTTCAGGGAAGACCCTGCATTTTTCAACAAGATAATGCCAGACCACATTCTGCAGCAATCACAACATCATGGCTACGTAGGAGAAGGATCCGGTACTGAAATGTCCAGCCTGCAGTCCAGATGTTTCACCTATAGAGAACATTTGGTGCATCATAAAGAGGAAGGTGCAACAAAGAAGGCCCAAGACGATTGAACAGTTAGAGGCCTGTATTAGACATGAATGTAGAGCATTCCTATTTCTAAACTTGAGAAACTGGTCTCCTCTGTCCCCAGACGTCTGTTGAGTGTTGTAAGAAGAAGGGGGGATGACACACAGTGGTAAAAATGGACTTGTCCCAACTTTTTTGGGATTTGTTGACGCCATGAAATTTTGAAACAACATATTTTTCCCTTAAAATGATACATTCTCTCAGTTTAAACTTTTGATCTGTGATTTGTGTTCTATTCTGAATAAAATATTAGATGTTGGCACCTCCACATCATTGTATTCAGTTTTTATTCACAATTTGTTTAGTGTCCCAACTTTTTGGGAATCCGGTTGGTATGAAATAAAAAAAAAAATTAACAATAGGCTGAAAGTAGCAAATATTTCAATAAAAAGTTATAATAAATAATATGTTAACAAACCAAAATACTGTACAAACTAAATAATTATGAAAATAAATAAACATACCGTAGTAGCAATTTTCTGAACTAAATAAACTCAAATAGCTGTATGTATTGAAACACAAAATCATTTGTTAGATATAAAACACATGCCAAAAACCAGATTGAGACAGATTTAAACAAAAATGAGCTTTAGAAATGTTTTAGTGTCAAAACAGGCTTTGCAACAACTAAAGGTTATGATAAAGAAACTTAATTGTGTTGGTATGTGGCTGTATAAACCCTGCCTAAACAACACAGGTTAAATTTTATTTAAACAGAAACAATCATTTGTTTTTTTTTTGTTTAATTAGGCATACTTGTGAAATCTATTAATTTTAAACAATGGCAATGGAAAAACATTTCTAGAACAAAATAAATTATATTTAAATTTGCACTTTTTTTTGTGAAGGGCCTGAATGAGTTTAAAACAAGTAATTAAGAGTTTTAAAGTGTTTGCATCATGTATGATATATTAATAGATTTATAGCTTTCACAACTTAGAAGTGCTCTATTTGCACCTGAACACAAATTAAATTATTTTATTTTTAATAAACAAATCAATATAAACATTTTCTTTATGCTGTACCATTTTTAAAAAATTACATTAGACGAATAATAAATCAATTTAGGCTTAGTTAAAAACTAATTATTACAGGTAGTTGTTTCTCTGTTTAACTTTGTGAGCAATACCGGTATGCTGTTTCAAAATCATACATTTTAAAGCTATCCGTTTATTTTGTCTAATCAAACTGATTTATTGTATTTTTCAGCCTGCTGTAGGGTGCAGGGGAAGGTCACAGTATGACGAGTCAGGGTTTTGTCTTTGCTGTGTTGGTTCTGCACAGTTGGCCCAGAGTTGATGAAATTGGACTCTGCTGAGCAGTTGTCGGGGCGGCTTCATATTTAGGCCAGTTTCTGTAGTTCTCTGTGGACGTCCCATTCTGCTTACCCGCCAGCCGTGTGGTAATTGATTTGGTGTCAGCTGTAGGGATTTACAGAGCTGACCCCAGTGCAGATTGAGACAGGTCGGGCGATTGAAAGCCTTTTTGAAATTCATTGCAGGCTGGAGGAATCAGGGCCCCCGTAGTCCAAGGTGTTGATGGGGTGATGATTGAAGGAAAGTAGCTGCAGACAATGATTTAAAGAAACAGAAGCCCTGACCTTTGCTGGGTTGCACTCATTTTCTTCACCTTGGTTCTGCTGATAATATTTAAAACCATCTTTGATCAAAGGCCCCTCAAAATCTCCCTGTCATGGTCACCGATGATAAACATGAATTATTTATTCAAGGTGCCGCTTGTCTCATTCAGAAGAACTACTGTTCCTTGAAACAGCCAGCAGATAACAGTTTTATTGCCTCAACGGAGAATGTTTTATGTAATTTTTTTATCCACAAGGAGTGTGGTTTTATTGTGGTTTTATAGTTGGAATTATGAAACAATTAAAATATGGATGAAAGTTTTGTTTTGTTTTTCAGAAGATTGAGAGAAAATAGCGTTTCCTGTGAAAATGCAGTTTGAATTATTGCTAAACTTTTCAGAAAAAGGTGAAACCAAGTTTTTTTTTAAGTTAGAAAAAGGAGAACACAACTTTAAAAAGGAGCAAGGGAGCAGACCAGATACCAGAACCAAAAAAATAAAAATAACAAAATGATAGCTAAAAGATAAAGTGAGTGGAGAAGTAAGACAACAAAAGAAAAAAACTGACGTTAAAAAGGTTTTTGAAGGAACTCAAGAGCTTTTAGTGCACATATATGGGGAATTTTATTTTAATTAAAGTTAAGTATTTTGAAACGTGTTCAAAGATATCAAAGTCATAGGACACTAATCCTGATCAAGCTGAACATTTTAATCTGTTTAGTATTAAAATAAACTCAAAGAAGTACCAGTAGTTAAACAGCAAAGCGCTAACAAAGATAAATAAGAAAACATTGTAAGAATTCTGATTTAGACTACAAAAAAAGCTTAGATCATTTTCTAACATCTTTCTGTTGAACTGAGTTCTCAAAAGCTGAAGTATCACGTTTTTTTTCTCTTCAAAAAAAAAAATTATGTTGACTAGCCTGTCCCTGTGTGTCGTTTTAAACAGCCTGTTCGTCCGTTGCCCACTCGCAGCAATTGTTCAATAAGTAAAACAGAAATAGCTTGGTTCTGAATCATGAGCATATCTGGCTGAATTTTTATTAAGATGAGTCAAATCTCTTTATTTAGTTCAGTCTTGTCATCTCTCCAGGAGTTACGCATTATGAGTCAGATAAAAAATGTCAGGTTGTTGCGTATACCTTTAGTTGTCCTTATCCTTTGCTGCCACAGTTTTACCATCAGTTTTGGATTGTATAAGTGGATTATTTCTTGTGTAAGAATGTCGCTGCATTTGAAAGGGGGTTCACCATGTGTCGCCACACTACCATCAGGGGATCCTGGACATGATCTCTATCCACCTAAATCCTGTGTGAAGTGAACCCATGTCTTACTTTTGTCCATCATACTAGTGCCAGGTTATTGCTGTAGTTTGCATGGCAGATTAGGTCAGACCGCAGAGAGGAGACGAGCATGCAGATTATTCATCTGTCCAGATGGGCAGACTGCTATAATGAGTCAATGAGTTGAATCTGGAGTCTCCTTTGACTTTACCGCTACAGTCAACTTGTTAGTGCAGAACCACTCCTCGGTGTTTGCTTGTGCTTTTCAAATAAACTCCTTGAAATGTGACCAGAATTATTTTAGGGGCAGCTGGAGTTTCTCATTGAAAAGTTGAAAAGTCGCCTCTGTAGCTGCTCAAAACCACTCGGAAGTAGGAGGAAAAATCCTGATGCAAGCTGAACATGAAAGGAATGAGTCAACACAACGGCTTCAGCAAACGCCTGCATTCCCAGAAAGCTTATACTTGGTCTTTTTTTTTTTTCTCTGCCAAACCTCATATAAACGATTGTAAGGAAGTTTTGTTGTTACCAGAACCATCAGCTTACTTTTGCTGCAGCTTTTATGCTCAGTTGTGAATAATTAAAAAAGTGATGATGAACTGTGCTCGGCTGTCTTTTTAACCAGTCTGCTAGTGGACTCAATGAAAACACAAATAACTGGATTCTTCCCCAGCTCCAATATTTCTTCTGATTCCTGGAAGGCAGCCAGAACGCAGCAAATTGAGCCTGGAATAGAGTATGGAGGGCAAAAGCAAGGTTTCTTCGTAAGTCCCTTAAGTGGGCTCGGTATGCACGCACTGTTGCAGTGTTCGCTCAAGAAGCATTAGCTTGACAGCAGTCATCATCTGTGCAGCCTGAGTAGAAGCGAAGATCAGAATGGGCAGCTCAAGCAGCGAGCTGGATGACACAAAGAAAATGTTGGTGATAAGCTTCCGGTAGCACGTTTCCATGAGAGTCAGGCTGTCATCACTTGTTAAAGATGCAATTTGAATCAAAAGGATGCAAAACTTTTTACTGAGTCATGGCGAGATGATTTCACGAGGGGAGGCTTAGGAGTAATAGTCACCCTGGATGAACTTGTGGGGTTTTAATGATTCAGAATGAAGGGTTTGTGACCGCAGTGAGGGGAGCTTCAGAGAGCGGTCATTCCTGACAGCTGACAGCGGGAGCATAACAGGACACCGGCGGCGGGCCACAGCAGACAAAAGCTGAATGTGCTGAATCATTTCACCTCTAATGCACAACAGAGCTGTCACTGACTGTTTTAATGCATATTAAAAGTTCAGGACTGAAACGATCTTGTGCGCACATTCATAAAAACTTGATATAATTTGCTTAGTCAGTATTAATTTATTGTCCTGTATATTGTTGTGCAGCTTAGAAATGCACATTATATTAAAATGTGTGGCTTAGCTGGGAAGAGTGCACTCTGGCTTTTAATAGCAGTATGTCGTATAACCTAATTGCAGTCATTGGGATTTTGGTGAAACGCATAAGGTAACCAAGTCTTCTTTGAAGCTCTACAGCTCAGACGTACTCAGAACCATCAATCAAAGTTTTCACAGATCCAAGAAAGTTGAACTTTACATATCTGAGCTGACATTTTGATATCTTTAATGGTTTTTTACACAATCACAGTTTAAGTTTTATGGTTTTTACTGATTTTTCCATTGAGTGTTCCAATTGGCGCTTGCTGTCACTACTAACCTTTGAAACGTCTGAACTTTTCAAATATTTTGCAAAAAACAACCTCTTCTTTCTCCTGAAACAATTTTTGGTACATATACAAATTATACATCAAAATGTGGGGATTTATTTGTGTTCCTTCACCTCATGCAGACACATAAGAATGTATGTGTTTGACTATCAGAGTTTTCTACTTCTCACAGTTCAGGACTTTTTAAGATCTGATAGTTTTCGCAAGGCGACTGTTCATTTGAGTCTCATTTTCAATCTGCAGTTTTATCTGCCTCTCGTTAACTTATCACTCAGGGAGTGACAGACACAAATACAGTAAATGGTTACCATGATGATCACAGTGAGCCACTGGCAGCAGCAGTTCATACGTAGAATTTTAATAAAGTTGCTATTTTATATTAAGAATTGTGCCGCTCAAGGTGGCTGCATGGTTGCGTAGCTGTTACTTTCATTCTGGGTTGTTGCTTTTGAAAACTGTATTTCATCTTTTTTTCTGAATGTACATGGCTTTTTTTGGATGATTACTTCCTCTGGTATTGGATGCTGTGCAGCTGGAAGGATTTTTACTGAAATCTTTTTACTTTTGGACATTTGTTGTGAAGCGTAACCATGGCAAGAAGGTGTTTTTTTTTTTTTTTTACAACTGAGAGCAGCTGATTAACATCTCAAAGTTCAAATATTACCTCAAATACAGCCCCAAATCCCAAATGAGTTGTAAAAGAGGCGCCGTGGATGCATCTCCATCTACCTGGTGGATGTGCTTGAGTGACTGACTGCTGGAAATGTGGCTCATGACAACAAGAAGACCAGGATCATCCCCCGACACCTTCAGTTGGCTGTCTGCAATGATAAGGAGCTCAACAAGCTGCCGAGAGGAGTGGCCATTGCTTCGGGAGGAGTTCTGCCCAACATTCAGATGGTCCTCCTGCTGCCCAAGAGGACCGAAAGGCCCGATAGGTTCGGGTGGACAGATCAGCATCTGCAGCCATTTCTTCAGATCCGCTGCAGGACGGACTGCTGCGGGTGATCCTTCCTGCCCACAGCCATCAGCATCTATAACAACTCTTAATGAAACCAGGATGATGAACTACAACAACATTTAATTTCCTTTTGGGATTAATTTTGAATTGAACTGAATTTTTGACACCCTTGAAAATGTCTTAATACAGTATAGACTTTCTAAATGTGTGTCTATAATGTTAGGTGTTATATGAACTTCTATTTATTTTTCATTTGGAACATATCAGATGATATTTTTTAACCATTGCGTCTAAACTTGTAAAGAAAAGGTTGGAGTTTTGACTTTCTTGCCTGCCACTCTACTTTTTTTTAAAAATCAATTCTACTCTTTTCCACAAACAGCCTGCCTGTTTTGCTGTTCAGAGCAACATCTAACCTCATCACTGACTCATTCCATGTAACAAGGTAATTATAATCAGCGGCCATGGATCTCAGTGTCCAACTGAAAACCGGTCTGTTCTTTATTACTGGATTTCTCGGCCTTGGATATCCAGTTGAGTGAGTAATCGGTTTAAATGAAACATCTGTTGTGTTCTTCAGTTACAACTAATCAGCTACGCCAAGTAGGACACTGCAAAAAAAAAAAAACTGTTTCTGGAGACTTAGCGGGATATAAAACAACATTTAGTCAATCAACATGTCAAAACTATAGACAATTTTCCCCCTAATGATNCCACATAAAGAATGAATTTTAGTGTTTTACTCTGTTTTGTGTTTTGTAACTACCTAGGCCAAGTCTTAACTCTGGAACAGCTGGTGCAACAGGCATCTAGGGTAAAACGGACAGATTTCACAGATAAAACGTAGTCCTTTTATATCTCTTATGAAACACAATCAATTATGCTCATTTGTTGTACACCAAACAAACTGTTCATCCCTCTATCTACAACTAGATTTGCACGCATTGATCATTGCCTGTCTTTGACTTTTCCTCCATGATTCAATGCTGCAGGAATGTTCTTTCTTGTGCGGGGGACTGCAGCAGGAGGAGATGGCGTCTGTTTCAAACGCCTCTCGTCTTCCTCTTTCACTGTTTGTCTATATGTGTCCAAGTGAATGCCATCGGTCTGTGGGCAGCCCGTGCCCAGGCTAGAAAAAGCTTTTTCACTGTCTCCCACTCTTGTTTCCTGTTTGGTCATCATTTAACGCGGTACTCCCGCTCATTGTAAGGAAGCTGTTCAGTCAAATGTGAATGGTAACTCGTGACGGCTCCCAGTTCTCAGAGATTAAATTTAGACGTAGAGATAAAAGCTCCTCTTGTGGTTGGTTTGGTTTCTTACAGGATGATTAAGACTGCCTTTTGGATGATTTCTCATTAGCCCACACATCCTTGCACGTTTTTATTGTGACAAATATGACATGGATACATTATAATTACAGTCTTCTTTTGCCATTTTTTATTATTATTTAGAATTGTTCTGTGATTTGAGTTAGTTAAAATGTGTTGGACTGGGAAACAAACTGGTGGAAAATAACAAGAATGTTATCCAGTGAAGATCTTTAAGCAAAGGAACTTTAAGTCTGCTCTCATGTGGGAATCTTTAGACACTTTGTTAATAGATCTGATAATGATTCTGTGAGCTGCGATGCAATTGTAACACTTTAAACAAATTCCTGATCTTAGAGTCGGTCCGACCTAAAATAAGCAAGATATATTGCTCTACTTTGCCATATAAACATTCAAACAAGTTTATGGAAACAATGAACACAAAAGAGGAGTCAAAATGCTGAGTATGATCACATGAAATTCTGTGACAACAGATTTTCAAGCATCACATTAGATCTATTTTACTCGTTTTCTTCAGTGTAGCCAAGACCGTTTTCTATTAAATTCAAATTCAATTCAAAAATACTTTTTTAATCCCAAAGGGAAATTAATTGTTGTAGCTCATCTTGGTTTCATTAGAGTTGTTGCTGATGGTTTTGGGCAGGAAGGGTCTCTTGTAGCAGTCCATCCCACAGCAGATCCCAATAAACTGGCTGAGGATGCGGATCCGTCCACCCAGACCCAGCAGATCTTGGTCCTCTTGGGCAGCAGGATTGCCTGAATGTCAGGCAGAACTCCTCCCCGAGCGATGGCCATTTCTCCCAGCAGCCTGCCGAGCCCCTCATCACCACAGACTTAACCGTAGATGCCGGGGGATGAGCTCGGTCCTCCTGCTGTCATGAGCTGTGTTTCTCGCTACCTCCAAGATCTCAGTAGTCAGGCACTCGAGCACAGCCTCCAGGCAAGGGCGTAACTTTAGGTCTAACATTGGGGGGGGGGGTTATGCTCTACCTATTTATTTATCGAATAAATAACTTTTTTTATGATTCAGGATATTTTAGGGTTAAAATATATTGTAATGCTTTTACTGTGATTTACTGTGATTTACTTAACTTTCCTGTTTTCTCTGTATTTATTCTGCTCCTTTTTTGTTCCACATAGGTTCAACAAGTAAGAAAAAAACTCACTATTTTTCTGCATTTTTTTCAGCCATAACACATATTTTACATTTTTAAGATTTATTATATAACATACCTCAATTTCACAATTTTCAAAGAGTGTGTATTTACCTGGTTCACTACAGTTTAACTAGGAAAAATTACAACAAATGATTCAAATACAGCCATAATATGACAAGAGCAGAGTAAAACCCTGCATGTCATCTTCAGCAATTATGCTTAAATGTTCACTTGCAGGCAGTTTCAAGGCGATTACCGTAATACCCCCAAAACAGCCAAAAGGCGCACTTTGTTTTCTTTCAAACACCGTTTGAATTTTTCTGATAGCCCAAACCGTTGCAGAGTTACGGTAATGCAAAGTTAGCGTGTGGAAAACGTGTCCCCGGCTGCTGCTGGAGGGGGGAGGGGGAGGCTGAGAACCGAACGGCAGCTTTTACGCAGAGAGCAGTCTCACCTGCTGAAACGCGCTCCTCTGCGCGCACCTCCAGTTAATCCGGGAGCTTGAAATGAATGATGCCATTTTATTGGGGGGGTTATATTGACTGGATCCAATTATTGAGGGGGTTAAAAAAAAACATCCCCCG
>JBBPBX010005182.1:58818-73126 GCA_038048925.1 Garcialebias charrua | reverse complement strand
GAGAGAGAGAGAGAGAGAGAGAGAGAGAGAGAGAGAGAGAGAGAGAGAGAGAGAGAGTCTTTATTGTCATTTGCACCGCATGTGGTACATGTGATGAAAACGAGATTATGTACACGAGGTCCCAGTTACATCCAACAACAAATGAAAGAGAAAAACAGTAATAACATCTAGAACTAACTAAGAAAAACATCAACTAGTAATACACTAAGCCTAATATAGTGGGAATAAACAGCAGCACGAACATGAGTTTGTATGAGCAGATGGTCACAGATGAACACAGATGAACACAGCAACAAGAAAACAGATCAGCATCAGCATGATGTGATATTTTGCAGTGTTTATTTTTATTTTATTTTTATTTATTCATGAGTCTAACAGCCTCAGGGTAGAAGCTGTTCCTCAGTCTAGTGGTTCTACACTTGATGCTCCTCAACCTCCGTCCTGAGGGGAGTGGGGCAAAGAGTGAGTGTGCTGGATGAGTGAGGTCTTTCATGATGCAGGTGGCTCTTTTCCTGCATCTGGAGGTATAAATGTCTGTGATTGTGGGGAGACTGACTCCAACAGACTTCTGTGCAGCCTTCACCACTCTCTGCAGAGCTTTCCTCTCTTCAACTGTGCAGCCTCCATGCCACACGTTGATGCTGGAGCACAGGATGCTCTCCACTGCACACCTGTAGAAGGAGGTGAGGACTGGGCTGCTCAGACCAGCTCGTCTCAGCCGTCTGAGGAAGTAGAGTCTCTGATGACCTTTCTTGATCAGGCTGGTGGTGTTGTTGCTCCAGCTGAGGTTATCATTCATGTGTACACCCAAGTATTTGTAGCTGGAGACCACTTCCACTGCAGACCCACCTATTTTCAGTGGGGCATGGGTGTGTTTGTTCCTTCTGAAGTCCACAATCATCTCCTTTGTCTTCTTCACATTCATGTGAAGATTATTCTCTTTGCACCAGCTCTCCAGATGTTCCACCTCCTGTCTGTAGCTGGACTCATCATTGTTTGTGATGCATCCCACCACCGCTGTATCATCTGCAAACTTAACAATATGACAGCCTGGAAGTGTGGCTGTACAATCATATGTGAGCAGAGTGAACAGAAGGGGGCTCAGCACACATCCCTGAGGAGAGCCAGTGCTGAGGGTTATGGTGGAGGAGGAGAAGTTGTGGATCTTCACGGACTGTGGTCTGTCTGTTAAGAGCCCGTAAATAAGTTTTTTCGTTGATAGATAATTAGTTAGCGGTACTGCATTTTAACAACAACGAAACATCGAACTCTGAGATGAACTCAGGAAAAAAACTGTGACGTCTTTTATACTGAAGTGGGTGGAGCATCACCAGGGGTTGCTAGGTGAGGGGCTGGACTCAAGTTGAGGTGGGTTGTCCTGGCGCTTGTGACGTCACAAGCGCCAGGATTTGAAAACGAGACATTAACAGTGTTTCCATCTATTTTCAATCCGAATTTTGAGCGAATTTTTGAAATTTCGCAAAAATGTAAATAAAAATTAATGCGAATCAGAAGTGTTTCCATTAACTGGCTTGAAGCGCATTTACCAGGCCATGCAAAGCGGCATTACGTCAGACGTCAGCGTCATGGACCTTACCAAGATCCGCCCAGAAACGCCCCCTAAGCTCCGACCGGCTCCATGTCTCCCAAGCGCAGCAGTTTCAATGTAAACATGGCGTCGACTAGGGTATTTCTGAGTCGAATAGTGTATCATTTCTGCCAGATTCCAACAAAATATCAGCCATGACAATGGACAGGGGAACCAACAAGTTCATGTTATTTTTCTTTTTGGACGTTATCAAGTTGTTTGAGCCACGCGATGCCTCCAACAGCGTGCGCGTCACAGCTAATGCTACTGTCTGATGAGGAAAACATCAGCTCCTCACACGCTCGCTCAGCATTATTACAGCTGTGGACAGGATCACTGATGCCTATTGTTCTGCAAGGCTGGGTAAGTCAGGCATTCATGGTTTTGAGGGTTACTTTTGAAATCAGTGATTTCTGTTGTTGGCAAAACTTTGAGTGTGCCTTGGTCGCAAAGCTAATGCTAACTGTAATCTCCATTCATTCCTTAAGTGGTTGGTTAGCCGTTGCTGCTTTAGCTGCTAAACACGCCGACAGCGACTTTTGTGAGGGCTAACGAGCTCAGCCGTTCGGTGTGTTAGTTAAAATCCAGCCTTCGTGTCACGATTTTGTGCAGTTTTAGGTGAAATCGACAGTAGAGCTCGTTGTGTTAGCTAGCTCATGTGGAGTTAGCAGAGCTGTTTCTTCCCAACTTCCAGGACGTTCAGTGAACTGTGGCTTTCTCTCATCGTGACCGCGTGTTGTTAACTAGCAGGTTTCAAAAGCAGGTCAACCCTTCTCTGCTGGTGAAAGAAATAATTGTTCAGTTTTGTGGTCGTGCACAAGCTTTGATCCAAGCAAGGCATTCAGTTTCACATATAGGGAAACGGTGAATTTTACTTCCACAAATACGGTCAGGGTACCTGACATCTCCTGTACAGATACCCCACTGACGGTGGAGGAGCATTTTTCCAGCCCTGACGCAGAAAAATTCTGCACGTATGCTAGCTAGCAATGTAAGTAGCATGTGGTGCCGGTCTCACAAACGCTACCGTAGCGTTTGTTTTGTGAGACCGGCACGCACGTGGAAGCTGCGCTGTGACGTGTTATGGGCATTAGCCAATGAAACGCGGCCCTGTGGGCGGAGCTTGGTAAGGTCCATTACGTCAGACGTCAGCGTTACGCATGTCTACAGTAAACAGGAAGTAGCGGTTGAAAACAGGACCCGACCACACATCTCGGCAAAATGGAGAGAATATTTCAGGTATGTGTTGCTATCGGGCAAGTTGTATTTATTCTGTCATGCCAACTAGTTTTAGCGATGTTACATGTTGTCCGGAGACGAAGTCACGTGACGTGAATGTTCGCTACGGCAGAACTGAGTCGGCAAATCTGTTTCCATCTCTCGTTTTGCGCATCGGCTCTGATTCGAAGAACCCAAAAACCACCTCAAGCGAGCGTATCAACTTTTTTGAGAATTAGAGGAAGTTAATTCGAATTGTGCCGTTTCCATTCAGCTTTTCTGATGCGATACTTCAAAATGTGCATCTAGAAACCTTGATGGAAACATGGCTATTCATATCACTGAAAAATAAATATACTTAGAGTAAATATACCACTGGGTGCATTTTTTTGGCCCTAGGACTGTTTTTTTTAAGAAGTACATAACCAAAGTTGAGTAAAAAAAACATTAAAAAGTGAATTTTGCATCTGTGGTCCCCTTTAAGGAAAAGTTAAACTGAGACACACCTTTACTATAATTTTGAGTAAACAAATCATTGTTTTTAAGTGTTAATCTTGTTAAATTTGTGTAAAGTCCTCCTGTACACGCCCCTGCAGCTGCCATTTAGCAGCCAATCAATTTTTGGCACAACACCGGCCCACATTTCTGGGTTGTCAGCGCTGACGCGTAACAAATGCGACGTGTCAGCAGTGACATATAATATATCTATCTTCGTTTAACGTCCGTTTTCCCGATTCCAGGGTGGGACGTTACTTCTTTGTCACCAAGTTTTTGACGCCAGATTAGGCGGTCAGTTTCGTCCAGTTCATTGAGGTTCAACGCTTTCAGATAATGTTGAATTGTTTGCGCCCAGGTCTTTTTCGGACGGCCTTTGAGACGGGTGCAAGGTACTTCAAGGTTTGCAATAGCAAGTATAGCACTGTTTTCACTTGGTTAACATGGCCGAACCACCGCCAACGGTGTCGCCGGTATGCATCCTTAATCGCACATAAGCCAGCTCGACGCAGGATTTCGGTCGATTGGATGTGATCTTTAATGCGTTGCATCCATTGGAGCATTTTCATGTCGGTTCGGTGAAGTTGCTGTTCGAGTTTTGTTGTCATTGGCCATGTTTCTGCGCCACACAACAGCACGGGACGTATCACTGAGCCATAGTCTTGAACATAGGAGTAGTGGGATGTCGCGCCGCATCAGTATAGAAGCGAGTACCGTAGATGCCATTTATTCCACGCCACACGTATGCGTGCCCGAACGGCAGCTTCGGCTGTTCCAGTAGAGTCCAACACATCCCCTAGATATTGAAACAACGGTGACATATAATAGATGCAACGTATACAGCGAAATGACATATTTATGGATTTTTCCACTTTATTCACATTTGGACTGATGTGACTTATAGGGCGGAGCGACATTTATGGCAGAAAATATGGTAGGTAAAAGTTTATGGATGCTTGGCACTAACTGTTAAATTGATGTGTGTGAGTTCAGAGAGGAGCCTGCAGGCACACCTGATGACTCCAAGAATGCCTCCGAGCCTGTAAGACAGGAAGCCGAGGTTGTCTTGACCTACCTCACCGTTTGGTTGCAGATCCTCATGACGAGGTGCTAAAGCATGTAACTTTGTACATCTGTAAAAGCCTTTTCATGACCGTCTGCTCTTGCAAGTAAAGACCAGTTAAAAATCTTCTTGGATCCTCAAGAATGGCTTATTTGAGTACTGGTAAGTAGATAAGTTATAGGATATTTATTCATCCAACACTTAAGTTCCTGTGTATTCTTAGAACGTATTCCAAATTCCTAAACTACATCTACTGTTCAGGCTTTAATGATTATCTGCACGCTAGAACTGAAAACTATTTAAAAAGACAGCATCAATTCTCATTTGTTTATATATTTTACAAGTTCCAAATTTTAAAATGTGGTTTTAAGTTAAATGACTCTAAATGAATTATATTCAGTTTTATGGTTGAATGGTAAACTTGGGTTGATGGTTTGACAAAACGTGCAAGTGGAGTGGACGATGTTATGTTGGTCTTTGAGTAAGTTGTTTTGGTCATTAATCACCAATAATAATGAGTCATCTATAATGGATAGCTTTTTAACACCTGACTGCACTTCACTTTTAAGTCGCATATCTTGTTAATGTCCTGATGGAAAAATGAAGATTGATGTAACCCAAGTCCTAATTATTCAACAAATAAAGTAACAAAAACAGGGGTCTAAGAAATAGCTGTTAAAAAGACAAATCTAATGATTTATTCAAAATTTCATATCAATGTTAAAGTCACTTTTATTAAAGGGGACCACATATTCAAAATTCACTTTTTAAAGTTTTTTTTACTCAACTTTGGGTATGTACTTCATAAAAAAACAGTCCTAGTGGCAAAAAAATGCACCCAGTGGTTTATTTACTCTAGTAAATTTATTTTACTGTGATAAGATACGTTTCGTTTTAAAATACTCTCGCATGTTACGTCACAAGCGAGAGAGGACAACCCACCCCAACCTGAGTCCAGCCCCTCACCTAGCAACCCCTGGTTAGGCTCAACCCACTTCTGTATTAAACACATGACTGTTGTTTTTCATGATTTCATCTCATCTTTTGTTTATATGTTCTTAATTTCATGTGTACAGCACTTTGTTGCAGCTGTGTTTTTTTAAATGGCTTTATAAATAAAGTATAATTGTTATTTTTATGTTTTAGTTCAATTTTTAGTGTATTTGCGATCGCTCCCAACGCGCAGCCGGCAAAAATTAAACGAGCGGACCCCCGGCGTAGGGACCTGCGGCAACGGGACCCTCTTCTGGCGCGATGGAGCGGAGCTTCAACTGTACAGCCTCGCTGCAGCCTCGCAGCAGCCTCGCAGCAGCGAGGACCTTCTCCTTACGGATTAATTTACGGGAGACACTTGGTGAACTTTGTGTTGTCTTGACTGGAACAGCGATAACTCCCAAAATCTCCGCGTGCAACGAGCGGAGCTGGCGAACACCGGAAGAGGAACAAGCTAACATTAGCTTCGGATTCGGGTGGTCTAATGCTAAAAGGAGCAGCAAATTGCGGCGCGCTCAGACGGGTTTCGGTAAGTTATCTTAAGCTAGCACTAACAGTAAGTCAAATGAGTAATAAAAAAAGAGCTAATTTTAAAACAACAACACATTACAGATACTGGCTGTTACAGAGGGCGTAAACAGATCGTTGAAGGGCGTGGACTTCAGAACTCAGTATCAGAAACCGGTCGTTCAAAACGAAAGTTAAAAATGGCAGAATTAAAAAGGGTATAATTAATTATCTAAGAATTATTTTGTGTATTAAAATGAATTAATATTGTCAAGATAGCACACAGAAATAACGTAAAAATTTTAAATACTTACATGTGGTCCCCTTTAAACACTGATAAGTAGGACATTTACACACCTCAATGTTAATTCATAAGTTTTAAAAACTGATGTAAATTGTTTTACATGTCTCCTAAACAACAATGTACCACTGACACGCAATCAGCAGAGTATGATGAGTGGATGATTTTGTTTCTGTGACATCATCCAGAAATTAAGGCAATGAAGGCTTCAGAGAGCCTTCATTGCAAATGTGAAATGATAGATTTGAAATTATTCAACAGTCCGGCACCATCCATCAAAAAATAATAATAAAGACAAAAAACATTAAATTTGAGGGATATAATGAGGCTGCAGTCTGAATGAAAACAGAAGGCATATGCAGAAACTCCTGCAAGGCTTTTGCTGGCTCTGCTTTACCTGTCATATCTGATTATTAAAGTAACTAAACATATACATTTAAAATCTGCATGCTGCATGGTCATCATACACGGAAGCTAATGTAGAACACCGCAAACAGAATGGTTAATGAGCTAAACAACGTGAATAATTAAATGTCTGCGTTTATCTTTTTACAGATGGGAGTGACAAACACAAAATGAGACTTGCATTAGTCAATACAGTATTACTAAACTAGGGATGCACAATATTGAATTTTGTGCCGATATCCAATATGTTGATATGTTAAAACTTATTTGTTCGATAACCAATACCAATATTTTTCCCTAGACCTACTTACAGAGACTACATAGCATTCTGTGCTGTGGAATTAAAATACTATTATTCTGCATGGTCTTTGTCAGTTTGGCTGCTACCAAATGTAGATGCCAAAAAGGGGACTGAAAATGATGTAACACTTGAACTTGGATTATGTTCAATGTCAAATTTATTCATGAGATTTAACTCTCTCTAAAACAATGACAACACTCGAACAGTGCAAATTTGTAAATTTTCACAAATCTAAACTCAACAGCGCGCGTGACGTCATCACGTTGTGCTGGCGCTGCAGCATCCTTGTCACTGGGTTGTCATACAAACAGCACCTTTTATATCGGTGAGTTGTTTTGATTGAATGGCCGATGTCCGATATTTAACGTTATCGCTAATATCATCCGATACCGTGCCGATAATATCGTGCATCCCTACACTAAACAATTAATTATTCTCCATCTGTTACCTAATTCATAACTGATTAATGTATTTTCAATATATTCAATGCTACAACAAAAAAAGACTTTTCCTCAAATGAGAGGAAAATTAGTTCCCACTGAAAAAGCTCCTCTCTGTGAAAAATACATTTTAT
The DNA here is from genome assembly GCA_038048925.1 of Garcialebias charrua. Taxonomy (NCBI): domain Eukaryota; kingdom Metazoa; phylum Chordata; class Actinopteri; order Cyprinodontiformes; family Rivulidae; genus Garcialebias; species Garcialebias charrua. The sequence continues at coordinate 65,681 of JBBPBX010005182.1, read as the reverse complement.
CTCTTGCTAACAGCATGAAAAAAGTACTTGTTTATATCAAGACTGTATAATTTGGTCACATTTTGGAAGGTAGTCTTTATGGAAGCCTCAAAACTTTTTCAATAAAATCATGGCCTTTATCTTACAGGAAGACGTTAAATGACAGCGGATCAATAGCAGCTTGTAAATGAGTTTCTAAAGCCTGAAAAGATTCTCCACCATTCCACCAAAGCATCTTACTGGCAGTTGTACAAATCTACATGAAAAATGCCAATGTGCCTGCCATGGAGGCACCAATCAGCCTGAAAGGTCTGAGCAGCTCACGTCTGATGGGTGCAGTGATGATGGCGGGGGGAGGCAACCTACCGGTCTGCAGGTCTAAACCAAAGTAGAAGAGCGCTCCATCTCCCAGGGCACACAGCAGGTAGTAACTGCCTTCAAAGGTGGTCATTAGGATGGAGCGAGGGATGATTTCTGACAAACAGAAAGAAAGAAAGTCACACAAACAAACAAGTCTGTTATTACTTTTAGGTTAACAGCAACAGAGATAAAGCCTGCAAAAATGCCTTTTTCTACTGACAGACAACTCTTTGATAAACATTTGTAAGCTGCAGGATAAAGAAAATAGATGTTTTCAGTTCCAAAGCCTTTTATTTTTCCAACTTCAGGCTTGTTACATTGGTACAGTGCTCTCCAGAAAGCAACAGTGTTATAATAAAGTCTGTCAAAAAGAAAATGTTGATTTTTCAATTGGAATCAAATCAGAAACATAATCAATGGGGGGAAAAGAACAGCTCTTAAGACAAGTGTGAAGCTGCAGAGGGAAAAGTCAGTTTCAGGTGACAGAACCCAAATGTCAATAATTTGAATAGCTCATAAAGTTTTTCTGCCTGAGCTGAGCACTCAAATCAGTGTTTTTCCCCAAGAAAGAGAGGACACTATTATAAAGTTTGAGCACTGAACAGCTGTCAATCAAATGCAGTGGAAAAAGTGTAAGGAGACGTTCTTCTTGGCTAAATCATTTGAAGTGGAAGAATAAATCCATTCTGAGTCAGATCACCGTGATGTGAACTTCTGCACATCTTCTCATAAATACTGATTATAAGTGTTTAATAGTACACTAAAAACAGCATAGCTGATAAGAGCTGGTCAGGTACACATTAGCGTAAATAATATTAAGCACTTCATGCAAGAGGTCATTTACATTATATAATTAAATTAGATGCCTTGGATTAATTTGTTAAGCTTTTAAAAGGTGTAGTTTCACCACCTGTACCCCCCTCATGCAGCAAAGTCTGGCAAAGTTCACCAACAAAAAGCTGCAACTCGGTAAGTATGAGCAATACCAGAGACTTTTTAAAACAACAAAGAGCTGCATTAGCAGAACTACTTTTGAGGCCAAAGCAGATGCAGTTAATGAGCGAGATGAAATAAATTTAATGTCCCAAATAAAACCTACAAGAGAAGTTAATTTATAATCTTAATGGATGCAACATTTGGGGTTTTATCAGATCCGAGCAAACCGTTTTCTGTGTTGTAAAATAAGTGTCTGCTGGCTCTGGGCTCATGATTACCAAACATACATAAATGAAAAAGGTTTTATTTTTAATTCTTAGCAAAAGATCAAAACAACTGAACTAATCATAATTAACCTTCAATGTTTTGTTTTTCAACATAAGCCGTTATCAGATAAGAAAACATTTACGAGTTTAAACACTTTCTTTTCACTGTTGGACACAAATAATAAATATAATCTTAAAGGTACGAGATTTAATATTTTTCCTACACCAGGTATGACTGTGAGGACTTGGTAGGATGGATTAATCAAACAATCGTTTGATCATTCCATCTTTTTCTTCTTATTAGAGACTCACCCTAATAGGCCGGTTGCGATAAACAATAAATCAATTAATCGCATGATGAATGAAAATTATCGAAGTCATTTTATCAGCTTTATCGTTTCTTCGTGTCTCTCATCTGTTTTAACCGTCCAAAACCGCGTTTTTGAATCGTTAAAAGCAGCTAAGCTGAAAAGCTCAGCTACAAGCTAAGCTAACAAGCCAACCATCGGGGTGGGTTCAAAATTCACAGTTGAAAACCGTGCCTTTGTGTAAAAAGTTGTTTTTCTCTGCAAAAAGAAGCTGAGAACTTGTTTACTGATATTTATTAAAAAACTTAGTGCGAAAAATTTTATGCTAAAGAGTTCAAACCACACCGAGCGTCCGCCATTTTGAGAACTGAAAAAAAAAAAGGAAACAGAGACAGCCCATGTGACGTCAAGGGGCCTCCCTCCTATTTTTCTTAAAGAGACACGCTGCTGGCTCCTGCACTATCCATCCTTTGGTTCAAACTGTCTTATACTGCCATCTGGTTGTCAAAAAAGTATTACACTCAAAACAAATAAGCCATAATTTATTCTTAAATTTGACATTACTAATTAATTGTCAAATTTCAAACAACAGTATCGTTTATCGCAATAATTTCTGAGACATCCAAAAAAAGCTAAGTCTGGTCCTCTGGACATTCAAAAAACAAAACAAAACAAAGCAAAAAAATTGTAGAAACGTTTCGTCTTTCGTCCGAAAGACTTCCTCAGTCTGAGCTGCTGTATTCAGCTCAGTCTTATAAATAGCACCCTCTCACAGTGGATCAACCAGTTGGCTGATGACAGCCGAAACCAGCTGCTCACATGATCAAGGAGGACCATCAGCCAACTGGTTGATCCACTGTGAGAGGGTGCTATTTATAAGACTGAGCTGAATACAGCATCTCAGACTGAGGAAGTCTTTCAGACGAAAGATGAAACGTTTCTACAATTTTTTGCTTTGTTTTGTTTTTCTGAGACAATTAATCACCCAGCAAAATTTGTTATCGTGACAGGCCTACACCCTAAGCCGTGAGAGCATTCCACTTTTTTCCTGTGAAGAACAATGGCCTCAGCCTTAGAGGAGTCCAAACTCATCCCAGCTGCTTCATACTCGTCAGGGAACCATTCAAGGTCATGCATGGACCCATTCTAGGTGATCCCACCATTATGCTGACTGAAGTCCCACAGGAGAACAACATTTTCAGAAGCACTCCTTCCAAGGCCCTGTACACACGTAGCTGGATATCAGTAAAACCGAACAGTTTATCATGCGGTTCGGCCTTTCATCCACACGTGAACTCCGGTTTATGTAACTATAAACGAATAATTAAAAAACTCTGACCAAAGTGGAGATTTGAGAATTCTCCGCTTTCGGGTTTGCGTGTGGACTTTTAGAACCGGAGATTTGCGTATTTCTGCGGCAGCTGGAGCGGCGCTGATGTCACATAATGCTCTAAAGAAAAGCACTAAAATGTCAACATACCTGCTCTGACATGATTCCCAGTAAACATTTTCCTGCGTTTTATTAACTTTGTACTCCAACACGGTATTTAATAGTAGTTCAAACTCGCGGACGCGGTGTGTCCACACAAACGAAAGAAAAAATAAATAAAAATAACAGGAAGTTGCGGGCGGCTGGGTTGAAGGGTTGTGACAGCACTACACTGCCACCTATGGGTTCAGCATATTCATTACAACACTGTGGTGAAAATAAACGGTTTTGTGTAGACAAACATTTTAAATATCCGAACATGTATGTACAGAGATATTTTTTATGCACAGATATTCGTTTTTTCAAACACCAGGCTACGTGTGTACAGGGCCCAAGACAACGTCCAGAGACTTCCAGACAGCTGGGCAATCTGAACTGCTTTCAGGTGCATTAATACAAAGAACAGTCAGAACCTCTTGAAGCTTGGAGTCCCAGCAAAGGGACCCAATCGTTCACGGGGGATAAGTCAAACATTAAGGGACACCGGGGGCTTGTGAATATCCCCACACTTGACCAATGCCTCTCTCCCTGGACAGCTTCACAGTTTCAATAATGGAGATGTTCAGAGTAGGAGCCTCTCTCTAGAGTTGGGCTCCAGAGCTCAAACTGTGTGGAGGTAAGCCATCTATATCTACTTCTACTAAGTCTTGTTCATCTTCACTAACAAACACCAGTTATGGGGCCAAGATGGTGTAGAGGCAGGGCTGCCGACTTGGGACCCAAAGGACACAGGTTCAAACCCCGACCCTGGCCACTACACACCTTGGGGTGTCTATGAGTGCACACCTATTTCCCCAGCTCCCCGGGCGCTTTCTATGGCTGCTCACTGCACCACCTGGTGGTGGTTGGGTTAAATGCAGAGACGAATTTCGTCTTGTATGGGAAACATACACAGATGACAAAATGTGACATTTTTGAGTGTGGTGACGTTTATTGAACCTGAAGCCCCCGGTAGACCTGCGCGTACTGCCTGTACGCCTCTGTACGACATACGTACGTTGAGGCACAAGCGTAGCCCCGTGTACCCCTGCAGGGCACGAACGCGCAAAGCTCTTTTTTTACGGCCGCGCACGCTTGCGCGTTGTCTCACAATAAACTGGCCGTGGCCGGACTGTTTTGTATGTTACACAAATGAATTAAATTCCTCTTCTTTATCGCTGATCGGGCCTTTTCTTTTGTTTTTTTGCCTAAAGTCAAGTAATCGCTTCATCCTCCGTTCACTCCATAACTGAAATGAATGAATTCAGGTCCTACCTGGCTGCGCGAGGTTTTAAATATTTCCTGGTGGGCTGTGGGCTGCAGGAAAAGCGCTCCCTGTTTTTTTTTTTTTAGAACTTTTAATTAACATATAAAGTTTAGAAACACCGCAGCGGGCTGAAGCCGGCCAGCTCATGCTTTTCTCTCACCCGAGCTGTTCTCTTAACCGAGCTGTCAATCATTTCAGTAGGCGTGTCAGCAAGTGACCAATCAGCGACCTCAGTTTGTCCCCTCTGCGCGCAGCTGCTCAAATTACAACAAGAATTTGGAGCGAAAACGCGAGCATTTAAAGAGGAACTAAACCCAGGTTGAGATGGTAACTCCTTCCCCTAAGCAGATCCAAAATCACCCTCAAAATGGGCGTGTCGAGAGACAAGGAAGGGAGGAGGTAGAGTTGGGCTTTTGTCCACACCTCCACCTGCAACAACCTAAAACAAATTAAACCTCTAGCCAACAACATACACCAAGCAACAACAAAGGATAAACATGTAGATGTATTTATCTATTCCACCCATTCCATCCAAAACCTAAGGCTCAAGAAAATGGGAAAAAAAAGAAAAAAGAAACCGTTTGTCAGGAGTGAAATGTGGCACTTCCATATAAGGTATGAATGCTGCAGGACCTTCTCATCTCTGCAGGGGATTGGCTCTGCTTGAACCACTTCCGTGACGTCAGAGTGAGAAAATATGTCACAGTGAGAATCCTAGACCAATAAGAAAATTAAGGTGCAACCCCTCTGTTCAACCCATAGGGGTTACCGTAAACATGTTTTTAGACCGGGGTTTAGTTCCTCTTTAACATGAGAACTGAAAGCAGAGCTGTGCCAGCGAACGCGTGTGCACAGAATGCGCGCGTAGAGTGGCGTACAGACAGGACGCTCAGCTCTACTCCAGCCTTAAAGCTGGTTTGGGATGCCAGGAATCAGAATGCCTGGGAAGCCTCCTACCTTTTGCTCAGCTTGCAAGCACCTCTCAACAGCTCTCTCCACAGGTGCTTATATGAGCTGGCTTTCTAGATTATATTTCTGACTTGTGCCGGCCGAGCCTCAGAATCCAAGGCTCAACCACCAGACATTCAAAGACAAGCTCCTGGCTCCTTGATTGAGCCCTGGTTGCCTTCATCTGTGATCTTCCTCTATCAAGGTCTTCATATAGCTCAAGCCTGATCCCTCCTGAGGACAATTCAACAACAAGGTGCTGATGCCTCAAACAACATTGTACCCACTGATCATGGGAGTACTCAAACCCCTCTACCACATTATGCTGGTGATTCTATTGAGGAGCTACTTTGATCATTACATGAAAAGAACAGTGATTATGAGAAATGGTTACAAAAAAGCTCATCTTTAGGTTCAAGCAATTATAATTTATAAAAATTAAAAAAACAGTACCGGTATTACTTTATTTTTATTATTTTTAGTTAAATTCAGTCCAAATTTCAGATGTTTTCAGCTTTTTTTCCTTTCTTTGCTTTTGCACATATCCAGAACAGAGAGAGGAAGCAGAAATATGATTTAGCTCCAACTGATTTGATGTTTTATCTTTACGTCAGTACCAGCTCTCCCTGTTTCCTGTCTGAGAACTTCAATTTCTCCTTTCTCTCACCTCCACCCAGCATTTCCTTGTGCAGTGGGGTGAAGCAGGGAAGTTTAAGGACGCGCGCGGAGATGTCAGTCCACAGGCCCACAGCGCAGAGCAGCGACTCGCCTCCGCCCTCCCCCAGAGGCGTGATGTCCAAGCAGGCCACCTCGTGCTCCATCTCTGTGGTGCTGGGGAGGAAGAATGGACAAAAACATGAGCGAGCTTCCCTGCATGCTCTGCAGAGCGTAAACTTTGAAACACGCAGCAGACTAAAATAGCTCATGAGATAATTGTGTTAGTGACACAGAGCAGAAGTTCAAATTGATTTCTAATCTCATGAGCTATGCCAATTAATAAACGTTAAAACAGATGTTGAGTCAAGCAGTGAGGTCACACTACCAAGTTATCACAGGACTATTATTATCTCAAAAACTACGATGGGATTTTATCTTCATGATTTCCATAACAACTCCTCTCTAGCATGAGAGTACAAGCCATTCTACCGGTACACAGAATAATACTGTAGGTGTTGTAGTTCCAAGTGTGCATATGTTAATTTTATCACCTATTGTACAGATTTTTACAAATATTTTGAATTCTGATTTGCTGCAAACAAATAATTGGTGTGAAATATTTAATATAGTGTCATTTGTTGAAGAAAGATTGGGTAGCATTATAGTACATTAAC
>JBBPBX010005182.1:36724-58269 GCA_038048925.1 Garcialebias charrua | reverse complement strand
TTTAGTGCAGCTGTTTTTTTTTTTTTTTCATTCAACCTTTATTTAGTCAGGTAAATCTTATTGAGCCTCATGGCTCATTTACGAAAGCGACCTGCTAAAACTAAAGAACGATGAACAGCAATGGTAGAATTTCCTTAAACAATAAACAATAGAAAACAAAACAAAAAACAAAAAGAGAGGAAAAAACAAAAGAGAGAAATACATTTTTTTTTTAAACAAAGTATCAAAAAACTAGCAAAACATTATAAGGTAGACGTATAAAATCAAAGACAGGAACAAATCTGCATTGGTTTTAGCCAGGATTCCAACAGATTCTGAAAACCATTTAGAGAAGTCAAGGTCGAGAGCTTCAGATCTTGTTCTGTTGCATATTTCATTTGCTAGATTCCTCACGGCTGTTGTGCAACATTAACCAAATAATTAGCAAAAAAGCTTTTTTTTTCTTTTTGACTAATTTCACTCTAAAAAGTACCTGGTCAACTAATGGTTTAACCTGTGCAGTTTTTATACGTAAACACAAAACTGTGCAGATAAGGTCAGACTTTATTTTTCCAGTTCTAAAAGTCTGATCAGTCATCAGGTTGACTGCTGAATGTTTGTAGAAGTCTCACTCCAGCAAGTCACATTTATTTATATAGCACATTTGAAATAAAAACTGTTACCAAAGTGCGTAATGCCAGTGTTTTTCAAAGTGGGGGCCGCCACAAAACTGGAGAGAAGAAGATTTAAAAAAAGGAAAATAAATCAAATAAAATTACAGTATAATAATAATTGCTCACTAGGGCAATCTGTGTGTTATTACCAGATAAACATGTTTGAGAGATTGGTTAGATTTCTTTAGTTTTGTTCTTCTGGTGAGAAGTTGAAAAGTTTTTTTTATTTTCAGGGGGAATATAATAGTGTTTAAAATACATTAGTTAATAACATTTTTATGCTCAGCAGTTGTAATAATTGAATACAGTGAATAAAAGTTAAAACGTTCTAAAAGTTGATGTTTCTTTACATGTTTTGTAGCATTGTTTGTGGGTTTGCGAGGGTGGCCTCGGCCAGAAGCTAATGCTGTTTGGGGGCCATGGCATGGAATAGTTTGGGAACACCTGCTTTAAGCTATTGCTCTGTCAGGTTTAACTTTCAGCTACTGTTTTGTCAGGTTTAGCTTTAAGCTGCAGCAGAAAGTGAGCAATATTCTCTGTCAGGTTTAACTTTCAGCTACTGTTTTTCAGGTTTAGCTTTAAGCTGCAGCAGGTGAGCAATATTCCCTCACACGCTGTACTATACATTTTATAGTGATCATGTATTGTAGCCGAACTCTCTCTCCCTTCTGTGAGGAGACTTTGAAAAGTTCAAATGTACAAATTTCATGAACACAGATGAGTTTTAAAGAAATCAAGAAAGACTGAGGCAAGAATTCAACCAGAAGCTCCGTACTGACGACAAATTAAAAAAAAAACAAAAAAAAAATAACATTTTCTGTGAAAACACAGCGTGAACTGCACACCAACAGTGTGAACAGTAGCTACAAGCTAAACTTGGCAAAACTGTAGCTTATAGTTGAACCTGTAGCTGAAAGCTAAACCTAACAGAACAACAGCTTAAAGCTAAACCTGACAAAACAGTAGTTGAAAGCTAAACCTAACAGAACAACAGCTTAAAGCTAAACCTGACAAAACAGTAGTTGAAAGCTAAACCTAACCGAGCAATAGGTTCAAGCTAAACCTGACAAAACAGGGGCTGAAAGCTAAATCTGACAAAACAATAGCTTAAAGCTAAACCTGACAAAACAGGGGCTGAAAGCTAAATCTGACAAAACAGGGGCTGAAAGCTAAACCTGACAAAACAGGGGCTGAAAGCTAAACCTAACAGAACAACAGCTTAAAGCTAAACCTGACAAAACAGGGGCTGAAAGCTAAACCTAACAGAGCAACAGCTTAAAGCTAAATCTGACAAAACAGGGGCTGAAAGCTAAACCTGACAAAACAGGGGCTGAAAGCTAAACCTAACAGAACAACAGCTTAAAGCTAAACCTGACAAAACAGGGGCTGAAAGCTAAACCTAACAGAACAACAGCTGAAAGCTAAACCTGACAAAACAGGGGCTGAAAGCTAAACCTAACAGAACAACAGCTTAAAGCTAAACCTGACAAAACAGTAGTTGAAAGCTAAACCTAACAGAGCAATAGGTTCAAGCTAAACCTGACAAAACAGGGGCTGAAAGCTAAATCTGACAAAACAATAGCTTAAAGTTAAACCTGACAAAACAGGGGCTGAAAGCTAAATCTGACAAAACAATAGCTTAAAGCTAAACCTGACAAAACAGGGGCTGAAAGCTAAATCTGACAAAACAATAGCTTAAAGCTAAACCTGACAAAACAGTAGTTGAAAGCTAAACCTAACCGAGCAATAGGTTCAAGCTAAACCTGACAAAACAGTAGTTGAAAGCTAAACCTAACCGAGCAATAGGTTCAAGCTAAACCTGACAAAACAATAGCTTAAAGCTAAACCTGACAAAACAGGGGCTGAAAGCTAAACCTGACAAAACAATAGCTTAAAGCTAAACCTGACAAAACAGGGGCTGAAAGCTAAATCTGACAAAACAATAGCTTAAAGCTAAACCTGACAAAACAGTAGTTGAAAGCTAAATCTGACAAAACAATAGCTTAAAGCTAAACCTAACAGAACAACAGCTTAAAGCTAAACCTGACAAAACAGTAGTTGAAAGCTAAACCTAACAGAGCAATAGGTTCAAGCTAAACCTGACAAAACAATAGCTTAAAGCTAAACCTGACAAAACAGGGGCTGAAAGCTAAACCTGACAAAACAATAGCTTCAAGCTAAACCTGACAAAACGGGCTGAAAGCTAAACCTGACAAAACAATAGCTTAAAGCTAAACCTGACAAAACGGGCTGAAAGCTAAACCTGACAAAACAATAGCTTAAAGCTAAACCTGACAAAACAGGGGCTGAAAGCTAAACCTGACAAAACAGTAGTTGAAAGCTAAATCTAACAGAGCAATAGCTTAAAGCTCAATCTGACAAAACAGGGGCTGAAAGCTAAACCTGACAATACAGTAGCTTAAAGCTAAACCTGACAAAACAGTAATTTCAAAAGGTATGAAAGTTACAGAACATCAAAGTGTTCATGTCCTAAATGAACTGAACCATTTGAAACCTGGATGGGTAAAATAGATGAACGCTCGCAGAAGTAGAGTTCAGACAAAGACTAAATAAACTATAAAGAGAAACAATAACGTGGTTGCTGACTCAGCAGTCACACCTGTAGATGTGTGAGACCTGGACTATGTCCTACCTGATCTGTTTGAGTTTGCCGGCTAAGATCTGCAGGTAGAACAGGGCCCGTCCCACAGCGAGCACTACTTGTGTGTGGTTGCACGCAGCCACGCTGATGTTTTTCCCCTGCGGCTCCTTCCATTCACTCACCAGCGCCTTGCTGTCCTGAAGCACCAGGCGCACAGAGCCTGATGTGATCTGAAAGGACAAAGATTTTTCTCTTTGGAGAAACTGCAGCATTTCTGGAAAAAGGCAGCAGCTATTAAGACGACAGTCAAACTATGTTAAAGTATTTATGCTGTTTATTTTGTCATAAATGATAATCTAACCTTCTGTAAGGATGTTTTTAATTCAATCTTTTTTTGTAAAACAGATTTGTTTATTCTAAAAATGCATTTAAAAATAATTCCTATTAAATCTCTCCAGTGAATTAAGCTGTTGCATCCAGGAGTTGTTCAAACGGTGTTTGAAAAGAACAAGGTGACTTTCTGCAGCGTTGGTTGAGCAAACAGAACCTGAATGTCCAAAAAAGGATAAAATGTTGAATATGAGTCCAAGATAAACAAAAGCCTTGGGCTGACATCATGTTTACTAGACACCTGTTCAAATTCTGTTAATGAACAATTTAGTACCATCATTGCAAAAATAAGTTGAATAATAGTGAAAGTTCTATGTGTTGTTGTCATCAATGTATGTTCGCACACAATGATGAAATTTGTGCTACACATTAAACCCATCACACACAGGTGGAGCAGCGGGCCACCACTCCCCTTGACAAAAATCACAAAAGAGATGAGCCCCCTGCCAAGACAACTAGGGGAAACACTGCTTGAGAATATAGCACCTCTGTTTTTGATCAAATGCAAACTCAGAATTTAACATTTTATCATTTAAAAGAAGCCACACACTAACAAAAAGGCAAGAATTTAAAGAAACTATCCAGGATCTACAAAAATCTAATTAAAAGACGACTGCTAGTACAAAGAAGAGTCCAACTACAAATCGAGGTGTTGAACTTTGAGGTAAAAAAAAAATAAGGCAAACAATGTGGTGCAGCAATGAGATGTGAAACCAGCATATTTTCAAAGTAAGATCCTTAATACAGTACAATCCTTGAAACAATTGCAGCCCGCAGAAAACTAAATGGTTCAATTTAAAACACTTGTTTTGGTTTGCAGTCAGAGGCTGTTCAAAGAAGTGGGTTCAGTTTTTGTGAATGTGAAAGATGTTTTTCTTCAGACTTATATTACAACACACTGATGGCATCAAACAACAGTGCTAGATGATTTTTTTGTTTAGTTTCTGGTTTGTGCCAAACTCGGGGCTCTGTGAGTGACCTCACCACAACGATGCTTTTAGCATGAAGTCACTATCTGCAGCCTGATGTGCTAAAAACAAAAAAATGCTTAACATGCCGTTTTAAACATTACAACAATGCTAAATTTGCAGTTCAACACAACTTTTTTAATTAGCGCTAAGCATTAAGTATGGCTGATTTAGCTAATACTGAGTAACAAAACAATGTTAGGCACAATTATGAATTGTGTCAAGGGGATTGTGTTGAAGGAGTTGGGAAATCAACCTTTGAACATTTAACGTAGTGAGCGTGGCAATGTATTTCTTTAAAACATAGCTAAATAGGAATAATTTAGAGTTATTCTAAGGAAAAGAAAACAAAAGTAGGAGAAAGAGAGAGCAAATGATTATGATTTTTGTCTAGGGACCCCCAGTGTCTTTTGCATTCATCAACTTATTTAGGTCTATTGAGATTTCAATCTGGACCTAAGTGGCAAACAGTTAATTTGATTGAGCGTTGTGTTAGTCTGAAATTGTGTTTAGGCCAATTGTTCATTCAGTTCCACATCCAGTAGTCTTTTGCTTTCTGACTCCCCCCTGACAGGAGACATTTTCTGACGCGCTGCATTGTTTACCCCCCGCATATTTTAGATTTTAGCGATAACGCACCGAGTAGGCTGGCACAGTTGACTTGCTCGAACTCATTTAGCAGAATGAGCTGCATACAGTTTTTACTGCGAGGTTAATTAAAAAGAGCAGAGCCCAGGCACACACTGCATGTGCACGATGATGGGCCAAAATAATGAGCCACAACAAGGCTAAAGGCTACAGAAGGCTGCAAAGTCAGCCATTAACTCATTGGGTTTGGCACTAAAAGCAACACTTTTATGATGCATGCGGTCCTTTGATTCATTGCTTATAAATAAGTATCACTAGGTCTACTTTCTAATGTAAATATATTGTACATTAATAGAAAAAAGACTGAAACTGTACATTTCTAAAATCTATAATTCATACTCAATTAATTCCAGTGCTCCAAGCTATTTCTACCACAATACTTTGATTTACGTAATTGCTTATCCCCAAAAGGAGAAGGCAGAGAAACATGTTGTTGTCTGTGTTCATGTGTGTCAACCCGTGTAGACGTTAACCCAAATCAAAATGACCAGACACCACAGCCAAAAGCTCTGTGAAGACTCAAAACTTGCTACAACTCACTTTTACAGATATGACCTAACGTTTTTTTGTGGTGATAGCCGAGACTCATTCACAATTTGAGTGCAAACAGATTGTGCAACATATATAGATAATGTTTAAAACATCTCTTGAACAACTGGACAGATTTTAATGAAACTTTTGGGAAAAAACAAATTTATATACTGTAGAGCTACAACTAGATACTCTTTGAACCAGCCTCATTAAATACTGTATAGTTACCACAACCAAATGCCTGTAAAAACACAAAAATATTTAAAATGAGGTAAACTATACAGCTAGTGGATGCAGCTGAGAGTTCATCACAACCCATAACCCTACACATCGCACAAGATCTTTGCCTAACATTTTTTGAATTACCCATTACAGTCAAACCTGCATTTCTTTTAGCAACAGATCTCACAAATCGCTGAAAATATTTTAATGAAACTCAAATAATACCAAAGTTCATGCTCAATAATCCAGGTAAAAATCCAACAATGTTGTCAGGTCATCTGGACGGTTTCTTTTTTGCTGAGATGTTTTATCCTTCATCCAAAGGACTTCTTCACTCTGAGGAGCCACCAAACAGATTCCCACAAACAGCATACTCCATGGTTGAAAAAAAAACAGTTTGCTAACAGTTAATGCCAAGCATCTTAGCACTAGCAAACTGTTTTTTTTCCCATGTTGTTTGTTTGGTGGCTCCTCAGATTGAAGAAGTCCTTTGGATGAAGGAGAAAACATCTCAGAAAAAAAAAAAAATGTCCAGGTTATTTTATAAATAATCATTGAGGTGTACATCTACAACTAATTAAGGTTGAGAGGTGATGCAGTTCAACATGGCTGCTACAGCTAATCAACATTACCCAACACATAAATGTCTGCAATTCAAAAATTTGACAGATACAGAGCTGGAAATTGATGTGGTAAATGTTGACAGTCATTCACAAAACATATGTGGAGTATTACCACTCCATGTGTGAGATTTCTAACTCCAATCAAGCAGACTCTGGCATAAAAGTCCTTTAATCTTTATGTTTTCACTTAGAGACAAATTAAGTTTCTAACTCCATACAACACTGTTGTAACAAAAGCTTAAAAATATTAAACCTCTAAGATACTAACTCTGTATGAGCTCACATAACAAGACTGGAGTAAAAGCCTTAAAGAAAATAATGCATTTTCCCCCAGAGTAAATTATGAATTTTCATTGAAAGATACAAGAGATAAAAAAGCATTTGTAGCATTAAAATGGGAAGAGGGTTGTCATGACAACCTAAAGATTAATGGCTCAGGTCTAACTTTAGGCAGAATTCCCAGCAGGTCTTATCTTCATTTCAAAAAAGCAGACAGAAAGTTGAATTTAAATGAAGTACAATATCCATCACAGGCAAGTGTAAAGTACACAGAGTCTTTTTGCGTCCTTCATCCTCAGGAATGCCACTCTCAATCATTTATGATTCTGCATGAGCAAAGTAAAGCTTATGAAATAGCAAAAGGCCTGAATGAAATTTTAATTTTGAGGGATAACTTTGAATTTTTGAAATTAGAGGACATTTTTGGTTTGAATTGCAGTATAAATACTTTGAGTCTGATCCAACAAAGTTCAGTCAGGTCATCTGGATGGTTTCTTTTTTTAATTTTATATTTCGTCCTTCATCCAAAGGACTTCATCAGTCCAAGGAGCCACCACAAATTGAGTCCCACAAGCAGCACACCCCCATAGTGGACCAACCAGTTTGCTGGTGATAAGATGGTTTCTGGGGCCTGCCCTCTCCCCCGTCGATTTCTCTGAGGCAGCCATAGCCGAAGTGGTTCAAAACATCAAAGTTCATGCTCAATAATCCAGGTAGAAAATCCAACAAAGTTCAGTCTGGTCATCTGACGGTATCTTTTTGTTGAAACATTTCATCCTTCATCAAAACTAAACTTTGATGTTTTGAACCACATTAGCTATGGCTGCCTCAGAGTCAACGACAGGGGAGAGGGCGGGCCCCAGAAACCATCTCATCAACAGCAAATTGGTTGGTCCACTACGTATGTGAGTACTGCATGCTGTTGTGGGACTGAGTTTGCTGTGACTTGTTGGACTGATGAAGTCCTTTGGATGAAGGACAAAACGTCTCAACAAAACAAGAAACGGTCCAGACTGAACTTTGTTGCAGATTTTCTACCTGGATTATTGAGCATGAACTTTGATGTTTTGAGTCAGATATTTTCCAAAACAGACATCAAACTGGTGTCTGACTGAGAAACCGTCTGCTAAAGTACTTTTAACAAACACAGTGTGTTTTAGTGTGTGTGTGTGTGTACCAACTTGAATAAGTTGTTGATGTGCGACGTTTCCACAATAAAATGTTTGCTGGTTGTCCACAAAGCCCGGCAGCTCAGTTTCCTCAACCTCCTCACCACTCAGCATCAACACTCTGAGGGAGAAAAACACACACTCAGTGTTGAGCAATCACAACGGATGCCATACTCATCTGGCATGCTGCACAGCAAGCGCTTACCGGGTCTGACCCACGAAAGACAGCACCAGCATATCATCCGTCTCCTTGCCAGCCTCAGATCGAAGCGGCCACAAACCTAGAGAATTGGAAAACTCAGAGCTATAAAAGAAAGTTATTTTCCGCGACACAACAACAGAAATGAAGAATCCAGCCAGGAGCCAGTCTTTAACCGTTCCATCTGTTAAACGCAAACATGCTAGAAGATAAACAGGTTGCAGATTCTTCTCAGAAAGCCATTGATTGGCTAAGTGAATAATTGTCCCTCATCAAAAGGCCAGGGGCAGGAGCCAGCAGCTGGGACTTTTAGGGCTGAGAGTGTCGATAAACAGCCGAGGCTGAACAAGAGCGAGCAGACCTTCTACTGGCCCACACGTCTTGTTCAAGCATCAAACAAATCCTTGGAGGGGAACTTCATTTTGTAGGATTAAGAGGTTGTTAAAATCCAATGGCATTTCTTTACTTGACTGTTTAATACAGCACACACCGGAGAGCTCTTTGCTTTACTAAATGAAAACAAATGTCGCCAAACCTAACACTGGCAATCTTCCTGGCATTTTGAAAGTAGCAAGCCAAGACCTGTGACATGAGCACCATCTGCTCGCATGCGTGTGCCGAGCCTGGACGAGCAACAGCTGGCACGCTGGCTGGTGAGGCGAGCAGATGTGCAGGTTGAAGTGGCTCTGCTGTGAAGTCAGTCGAGTATTGGGGGCTAGGTAAAGTCAGGACTTGAGAGGAAGTTGTCAGAAGACACACAGAGATACACAGACGGAACAAGCAAACCTTTGATTCCCGGTAGGTCGATGCTGGCGTGCTCGTGAATCCCAATGCCGTTCCGAATGATCCGAAGAGAGCCCTCTTTGAATGCACCTGAGCAAGTCACCAGCTGAAATCCACAAAGACAGACAAGGACATGGAGATACAGGATCCTTTATTTTATTTTATGGCTAGTTCTGTCATACAGGTGTCACTGATGTTTTTAACTCTTGCATTTTCAGATGACAACTTTTTTCTATTACTTTTAGCTTAAAAGACACACACAACATCAATAAATCCATCTTTGACATTCATTATAGATCCTGAAAGCTCCAGACTTTAATCTCTGAAAACCAAGCATTAATTACAGACAATTAAACTTGACGTTAGCAAAAAAGGAAAACTAATGAGGCAAATCATGAGCCATCAGAATCTCATCCACTGGTTTAGTTTGACTGAGATGAATCAGGCTAGATTTTCTTGCAGTGAGTTCATCTTTAATGCCTCAAACATACAAACTGCCCAAAGCAACATTATAATTAATTCAATTTATAACGCACTTTTCATTACTGAAAATCTCAAAGTGCTACACATATATTGAATGCTACACACATTCATAAACCGGTGGCGGCAGACTACCATGCAAGGTGCTTTCCAGTCCTACCGGGAGCAACTCAGGGTTAAGTGTCTTGCCCAAGGACACAACGACACATGGTGCGGGTCCCGGGAGTCGAACCGCCAACTTTCCGATCGGGAGACGACTGCCATTACCACTACACCACGACCGCCCTACATTATCAGTATTATAATAATATATCAACTGCAGAAAGTCATAATGTTGCTTGTGTCAATGTGTGTGCATATTCATTTGTCTATTAGGAATATAAGTCATTAACCACAGGATGGATTTGAATAAAACTCTCAGAAAATAAATACCATAATTTACTGTCTATAAGCCACTACTTTTTTTCCACAGGCTTTAAACCCTGTGGCTTATACAATGCCACAGCTAATTTATTAATTTTTATTTTTTACGGGCTAACGAGCTTCCTGCTGCCAAAAACATTTACCGGTAGCTTTGTCTCTCTTTGGGGGTGGGTCCTCGTGACACACACAGACAGAGTGAACCACACAGATCTTCATGACAACTGAAGAAGTCTTTCGGACGAAGGACAAAACATTTCTACAATTTCTTTGTTTTTTGAATGTCCAGAGGACCTGACTTAACTTTTTTAGATATTTATACCTGGATTATTGAGCATGCATCAGGATATTTGTGACAACTACCGTACCTCTCTGACTCATGGTTACTCTATTAGTATGTGTTAGTTTGTGTTAGGCCATTCATTAGAGTCTAATGAATGGCCTAACACAAACTAACACATACTGAACACATACGCTAGGCTAACAAGAACGGACTAGTAATCACTAAAACAATGTTAAACAGCTAACTAAAATGATTAACAATGAACATACATTTTACCCAGAATCCCTCTCTGAGGCCATGTGACCAGCAGTTAACCACAATGAACCAATAAGGTACAGTAGTCTCATTGAGTCACGAGACTCAATGAGACCCCCCCCCCCCAANNNNAATAAAGGTGAAAAAAAAAAATAATAATAATCTGACCAGTGAAATTACCAAACTGGTCACAGTTGAACCAATGAAACGGGGAGGGGGAGGAGAGAGTGGGATTCCCCTGCATGTACAAAGCATATGAGTCTCACATGCTCACAGAGCAATTTTGCTCCAGAGCACAAGCTTTCAGCAAGAGGAATAGCTTTTTCTTTTTTTAACCAGCCATGTTACCGGCACGGTAAAAAAAAAAAAAACATTTACTGTACCGTACCTATTTGTGTATGGCCTCAATTTATGTTCATTGCTAATCATTTCGGTTAGCTATTTTGCATTTTTTTTAGAGATTAGTCTGTTCTTCTTAGCCTAGTTTGTGTTCCTTATGTGTTAGTTTGTGTTAGGCCATTCAGTAGAGTAACCATGAGTCAGAGAGGTAGTTGTCATGAAGACCTGTGGGGTTCACTCTATCTTTGTGTGTTGAACAGTGAGATAAAGACTAAAAAAACGACATCTGGTGGTTCATTCTTGGTCTATGACAAAAGCTGTACATCTCTCTCAGTAGCTGTGCGCTACCACTCATGTTACAACATGAACATCCACGTGAATACACAATCGCGGCTTATATGTGTACAAAATAGTTTTTTTTTTGTGTGTGTGTGCAGCTTATAATCGGGTGTGTTCTATAGACCGGCAATTACGGTAATGGATGTGCATCTACAGCTGATTAACTTCTGGAATCCATCCAATTCAATATGGCCCCCACATTAAGCCGATACAAAAATGGCTACACCTCATTCCATTTTAAAGTTAAGAAGCTAGGATTTGGTGTGGGAGTAGCGGAGATCCACCCCAACATATATGTTGAGCAATAACAGACAACACAAGTTCTCGAAATATTGCATGAGTGTGTGCATAAAAATGTTTTCTAGATTTGACCAAAACATCTACAGTTCCATCCCTTCTCATAATAAAATAATCTCAGTTAAAAACTCTAACATAAAGGGTAATGTGCATTCCTTTGACAAATTGCTAGGCCTTCAGCCTTTTCTTGTCATGCACAATGAAGGCATAAATATTACTGGTGAATGAGGTCAAAGTAAAGCTTCTCATTAAGAATCTTGACAGAGGTTAAGACCAACATCCTGAAGGTTAATAATTCTGGTGTCAGTGCAGCCTCACTGGAGTGTGCACCAGAATGTTATTTATTCATCCAGTCACGCTGCAATAACAGGATTATTACCAGAGCTCACATAATCTCACCCTGTGCCACCTGCCACCCAACAGTTCACCCTGATGGAAAAAGTCACAATGAACCTGGCAACCCATTTAATTCCACCAGAGCTTGTTCTCAAATGCCTTCCTGCGCTGGACTCTCGTGTGACGTCCAGCCTCCTGATAATCTTCCCACCTCTGTTTACATCTTATGTATTGACTTCACTGCTCTTTCTGAGACAGGTCAGGTTTCATTTCATCTTGCAGTTTATGAATCAGTCTCCCAACAGTTTTGGAATGTGCCTTCATCAATTACCTACAGATTTGCAGCAAATGGCTAAATAAAACAACTGGGATTAGATTTAATTTTGGACGTCAACAGAATAAAACGAATTAGACAGAGTGTATGTGTGCAAACAGTTGTTGGCTGATGGTGTGCTGGTCTGTGCCCAGCTAAGTGGCTTGATGCTCTTATGGACCGATGCCTCTGGAATCACATTCAGCTTGTTGTCTAATCCTGCCAACAAAATCTACATTTGATTGGTTCATCTCCCACTGCTTCACAGATTTGATACAAAAATGACAAATAATAGAAATAATTAATTCACCAAACTCTGTAGTAGTTTTTGAAAAACATGCTAAAGGCATGAAAGACAATCTGTCAGTAATTGAAGCATTTCCAACCACAATTCTGAAAAAGTTGGGATGCTCAGTAAAATGTTTCAAAACAAAATGCAGACACCACAAAGAAACGCCATCCTGAAACGTCTTCTCCAGGCAGAAAACTCATTCTAAAATGGACTGAGCCAAAGTGAATACCTACTGAACTAAGAAACTGTACTATTTTAAAATAATAATAATTTCAGAGTTTAGGGCAGCAATAGATCTCAAAAAGGCAATAAAAGTAAAGTATATGCAATTAAGATAATTGACCATAGGTCAGTAAGAGTATAGGGTTAAAAAAAAAAGAAGCATTTAAAAGAGGCTGAATCACCAGTCTGTGAAAAACTGCTTCTAAAATTACTAAAGCAATTTCAAAATAATGTTCCTCAATGGAAAACTGGGAATAGTTAGCATATTCCATCATTTACAGTTCATAATATCGTCAAAAGATTTCAAGAGCCTGGAGAAACCTCTGTGCAAAGAACAAGGCCTGAAGCCAGTTAGATAACCGTCTGCTTTATTTAAAGCAGGCCTGCTTCTGTTCTGAACATCACTGCACGGACCCGGGAACACTTCCACAAAACCTTACCTGTAAACACAGTTCACCACGCCATCCACAAATGCTGGTTAAAGCTCTATCATGCAAGAAAGACACCACAAGGAAACGCCATCCAGAAATGTCTTCTCCAGGCAGAAAACATTTTAAAATGGACTGAGGCAAAGAGAAAACCTACTCTGTAGTCAAATAAAACAAAATGTAAATTTATTTTACAGACACCCTGTCTTTTGAAGTAAAGAGGAGAGGTACTATCCAGCCTGTTATCAGTGCACAGTTTACACAGCTGGAAAGGCACCATCATTGCAGACAGGTATACAGGTGCATCTAAAAAAATTAGAATATTGTGGAAAAGTTGAATTTTTGTTGTCAGTCATGTACGTACAGCAGCTGCACATCACGCTAACCAGAGCATTATTGAAGGTCACTTTAGACACTAGCTGTATTTTTATTTTAGAGTGAAACATTTCAAGCCTTTATTTCATGTCATTTTGATGATTATGGTTTACACAAATAAATAAAAAACTAAATTCAGTGTCTCAGAAAATTAGAATACTGTGAAGAGGTTCAATATTGGAAACTCCTGGTGTCACACCCTGATCAGCTCAACTCCTGGATATGAGCAACAAACTGTCTCACTCCTCAAGTCCAGCCACTCATGAACCACAGACGTGGTCATGAGGCATGAGGCCCTTACCTGCTGAAGAGACAACGAACTGGACTCAGTGGTCCAATGTTCTCTGCTGGAGCTGGTCCACTGGGTTTTCTGCAGTCCACAGTCATCGCAGCATCTTCCAGGACATTTTACAGACTTCATGCTTCCTTCTGCCGACGAGCTTTACGGAGATGATTTCATTTTCCAGCAGGACTTGGCTCCTGACCACGCTGACAAAGCTACACCAAAAACTGGCTGTGGAATTCTCTAATCTTCAGACACTGAATTTTTATTTTTATTGTTATCTGTAAGCCGTAATCATCCAAATTACAACAACAACAAAAAAGGCTTGAAACATTCACTCTATGTATAATGAATCTTTGAGTTTCATGTGAGTTTCACTTTCTGAAATGATTGACAAATTAAACCTTTTCCACAATATTCTAATTTTTTTTAGATTCACCTGTACACAGGTTGTATGAACAATATTTGTTGCCATCCAGATGAGTTATTTTTCAAAGAGGGCCTTGCATTTTTCAGCAAGACAATGTTAACCTAATACTGTATCCATTACAACAGCAAAGCTTTGTGGGAGAAGACTCCAGGAAGTAAACTGGCCTGCCTGTGGTCCAGACTTCTCACCAGTTAAACAGATTTGGTGGAACATGAAATGAAAAGTCTATCAAAGCAGAGCCAGGACTGTTTTAGCTGTTATCAGCAGCTAGAGCCAGACAACAACAACTCTCCATCCAAAAACTCCAACTGGTCTACTCTGTTCCTAAATTAGAAAACGGAGTGGGAAACACAGCCCTGTCCCAACTTCTTTGAGATGTGTTGCTTTCTTCAAATTGTAAACTACCGTACTATGCTTTCTAAAAATGGTTCAGTTTCTCAATTTTAACATTTGATAGGTTTACCATGCTTCATTGTGAAAAATACACGAGTTTATGGGATGTGTAAATCATTACGTTTGGTTTTTATTAACATTTTACACAATGCCTCAGCTATTTCAGGATTTGGGGCTGTTACAAATATTTTGTATTCATATATTTAATATTTCAATAAAAATAAATTACCAAGTGGAAAAATAAATAAAAATATGTCTGCCTTTTACCTGTGACATTCAGATGCTGTACAGTTTGTACCGCATTAATTTCACCATACACATTGTTTGACATTTGCTGTAGGTAAACAAAATTAACCCCACAGCAGTGCTGGGGATGCTAGATTATTAGAACGCACGCAGACAATCGAGGCGAGGTCTTTAAAGTTTCAAAGAGCATAGGAAAATTTGAAGGAAATTACTGGAATAGTCTGATTTTTGCAATAAAGCATGAAAAGCTATCGAGTTTTTGCACTACAGATGAATTTTAACATTAGATATCAACGTGATTCAAATCAATCAATGCTCCATGCAACAATAGGTGCATTTTCTGTGTCCAGGAGTCACGGGCAAGATAAAAGCCTGCACAAATAAAATCAAAAGTATATTTTAAAAGTCATAACATA
The DNA here is from genome assembly GCA_038048925.1 of Garcialebias charrua. Lineage (NCBI taxonomy): Eukaryota > Metazoa > Chordata > Actinopteri > Cyprinodontiformes > Rivulidae > Garcialebias > Garcialebias charrua. The sequence continues at coordinate 43,055 of JBBPBX010005182.1, read as the reverse complement.
TCTTATTTAAAGCTTATTGCATCAGACAACATTAGGAAATGGGACTCGCAGCATCAGCAACACAAAAGCTGTTGATTGCCAAGTTACGTTTATGTCAAATACAGTGTATTTTTACACATTTGTTACTTACCTGGCCCTGGCCCTGCCTCTCCAGGTCCACCACACACATGTCCACAATAGGCCCCAGATTGGTGAACGTCTCCATCACTGTTACAAAAGAGCTCTGCTCGTTGCATTCCACGTTGAGCTACAAAGAAATGAAAGGTAAAATGTGATTGATAGAATAAATTGGACAGCAAATGTCCCATTTAGAATTTTGTACAAAATATGTCATGTTGAATGTCAAGCAACTCATAACAAGCTTTAAAAACATTTCTCAGAAATTAAAAATATACTTCAAATGCAAGACCAAGCTTCTACAGTTTGTTAAAGGGGACCACAGATGCAAAATTCACTTTTTAATGTTTTTTTTAACTCTACTTTGGGTATTTACTTCTTAAAAAAAACAGTCCTAGGGCCAAAGAAATGCACCCAGTGGTATATTTACTCTAAGTAGATTTATTTTTCAGGGACATAAATGTCTCGTTTTCAAATCCTGCGGTTTGTGACGTCACAAGCACCAGGACAACCCACCCCAAACCTGAGTCCAGCCCCTCACCTAGCAACCCCTGGTTAGGCTCAACCCACTTCAGTATAAAAGACGTGACGGTTGTTTTTCCTGATTTCATCTCATCTTTTGTTTAAATGTTCTTAATTTCATGTGTACAGCACTTTGTTGCAGCTGTGGTTGTTTTAAATGGCTTTATAAATAAAGTATTGTTATTTTTACGTTTTAGTTCAATTTTTAGCGTATTAGCGATCGCTCCCAACGCGCAGCCAGCAGAAATAAAACGAGCAGACCGCCGGCGAAGAGACCATCTGCGTGCGGGAGCTGCTGGGAGCTGATAGCTTTTGAGGACCGTGTGGGTCCGGTCAGAGGTTGCCTCATACGGATAAATTAACTGGAAACACTCGGTGAACTTTGTGTATGTCTGGGCTGGAGCAGCGATCGCTCCCAAAAGCGCCGCATGCAACGAGCGGAGCTAAGCGGACGGAGGAGGAAGAGCTATCATTAGCCTCGGAGGTGGGCTAATGCCTAAAGGGTGCAGCAAATGGCGGCGCGCGCAGACAGCTTTCGGTAAGTTATCTTAAGCTAGCACTAACAGTAAGTCAAATGAGTAATAAAAAAAGAGCTAATTTTAAAACAACAACAGATTAAAGATACAGAGGGCGGAGTTAATGTAAACAGATTTTTGAAGGGCGTGGCCTTCCGAGCTCATTATCATAAACAGCCTGTTCAGAACGGAAATGAGAAAAGGCAGAACTAAAAAGGGGATATCTTATTATCTAAGAATTATTTTGTGCATTAAATTGAATGAACATGGTCTGGATAGCCCACAGACATACCATAAAAAAATATAAAACCAATATGTGGTCTCCTTTAAGAAAATGTTAATAAGGCATTTAAAAATGTACAAAAACCAAAAAAGTTACACAATGAATAAAAACATTTTAAAATTTGCCAAAAGCATTTACTTGATTTTTGCCACTAAAATCGTGTTTTTAAAGGATAAAATTATCACGCTTTAAGATAAATTCTGCACTTGTGTCCAAATGTGTTCATTCCCCTGCTTACCTTCACAAGCTGGGAGTCTCCCAGTCTGGAGCCCACAAACACCACACCATTGTCCAAGTAGGTCAAACACTCAGCAATAGACGTCTGTCAAGGAAGAAAGTATTTAACAAATATCTGTCTCTTTAACAGGCAATAAATAAATAAAAAAACATTTACCAGCTCCTTAAGTGACAGCTTGTTTTATTGAATTAGAAAAATTTGCAAAGATAGTTGCAGAATTATTTTTGGCACATTGCCATAGAGATGAACCGATTCTATTCTCCGGTGTATAATACGCTGTATTTTTGCTCATTTGAATGTCCTGCGTATTAAACACAGAAGAGTATTATTTATGGATTTTTTTCCCATACTTTTAGACCAATTTTTCGCTCTGATTCTTTGTTTTTCATTTTTGGCAAAAATGGTGCAGTACCAGTTTTGGCCGCTATACGGGCGCTGTGGGCAGCAGCCAGCAGAGGACTCAGAGAGCGAAGAGGAAGAGGAGGGCCACTTCCAGACGTTTCTAACTCATGTGTCCGAAAACAGCCTCCTCTGGTCAGACTGACTCTGTCGCTGCCCGCTCCTTGCTCTGGATGTACCGGTAGCTACTATTAGCTGTGAGGTTCGCTGTTTTTGTTTGCAAGATACCACTCATAAACCACACCGCGGATTTTTAAATCCAGCTGATATCACATTTGGTTCAGCTCAGGAGCCCGTCTGCTATAGTCAGGTAAGAAATATATTTTTAAGCGTTTATTTAGCTAAATTTAAAGAAACAAAGCGTCCGGTCCGAGCCGCCTGCCTAAAATTCGGCGAAGTTTTTTTTTTTTTTATCCAGCTGATTTGAACATTTCGTTAAGCTCAGGAGCACGTCTTCTATAAAGTCAGCTAAGAAATATATTTTTTAAGCGTTTATTTAGCTAAATTTAAAGAAACAAAGCGTCCGGTCCGAGCCGCCTGCCTAAAATTCGGCGAAGTTTTTTTTTTTTATCCAGCTGATTTGAACATTTCGTTAAGCTCAGGAGCACGTCTGCTATAAAGTCAGCTAAGAAATATATTTTTCTCGCAAAGAAATAATTGTTTTTACCGTGTTTCCTTGTGAAGTTCTTTGTACTCGCTCGCTTCTGTCGCCGCCATTTTAAGCAGGGCAAATGAGGCGCTGACGCGTGGCGATGACGCGTATTAAACACCGAAGCGTATTATGTACATTTTTTTCTTGTTTATTGTTAATAAGTGGACAAAGCGTATTAAACACCGGTGCGTATTTTACACCGGAGAATACGGTACTGCCCAACCAGTTTACATGTGCTTTGTGGACTTGGAGAAGGCATTCGACCGCGTCCCTCGGGGGGTTCTGTGGGGGGTACTCCGGGAGTATGGGGTACCAGGCCCTTTGATAAGGGCTGTTAGGTCCCTGTACGACCGGTGTCAGAGCTTGGTCCGCATTGCCGGCAGTAAGTCAGGCTCGTTTCCGGTGAGAGTTGGACTCCGCCAAGGTTGCCCTTTGTCACCGATTCTGTTCATAACTTTTATGGACAGAATTTCTAGGCGCAGCCAAGGTGTTGAGAGGATCCGTTTTGGTGACCTTAGAATCGCTTCTCTGTTTTTTGCAGATGATGTGGTCCTACTGGCTTCATCAGTTCGTGATTTACAACTTTCACTGGAGCGGTTTGCAGCCGAGTGTGATGCGGCCGGGATGAGGATCAGTTCCTCCAAATCCGAGGCCATGGTCTTGAGCCGGAAAAGGGTAGCATGCCCTCTCCGGGTCGGGGAGGAGGTCCTGCCCCAAGTGGAGGAGTTTAAGTATCTCGGGATCTTGTTCACGAATGAGGGAAAACTGGAGCGTGAGATCGATAGGCGGATAGGTGCAGCGTCCGCAGTGAAGCGGGCGCTGTACCGGTCTGTCGTGGTGAAGAGAGAGCTGAGTCAAAAGGCAAAGCTCTCAATTTACCGATCGATCTACGTTCCCACCCTCATCTATGGTCATGAGCTTTGGGTTATGACCGAAAGAACAAGATCTCGGATACAAGCGGCTGAAATGAGTTTTCTCCGCAGGGTGTCTGGACTCTCCCTTAGAGATAGGGTGAGAAGCTCAGTCATCCGGGAGGGACTCGGAGTAGAGCCGCTGCTTCTCCACATCGAGAGGAGCCAGTTGAGGTGGCTCGGGCATCTGGTTAGGATGCCTCCTGGACGCCTCCCTGGTGAGGTGTTCCGGGCATGTCCCACCGGGAGGAGACCCAGAGGAAGACCCAGGACGCGCTGGAGGGACTATGTTTCTCGGCTGGCCTGGGAACGCCTTGGGATTCCCCCGGAGGAGCTGCTCCAAGTGGCTGGGGAGAGGGAAGTCTGGGCCTCCCTACTTAGGCTGCTACCCCCGCGACCCGACCCCGGATAAGCGGAAGAAGATGGATGGATGGATGGATGGATGGAATACGGTACTGATACATATATTTAAAAAAAATTCTAGATCAGGTATTGGTGACAATGTGACCGATCCATAAAAACAGGAGCTGATTGCTGTTTATTTTAAATACCTGCCAAACAAGCTAGTGAAGCTATTGTTTTATCCTCTTATTTCAGCTCCTATCACCGGTATTCATTTTACATTATATTTAGAATTCCTGAACCATTTCAAAAGTTTGCTGAAGTTAATTTTTGCAATTTTTGCATAATTGACCCAAGTTGTCATCTTTTGTTTTTGTCAATTTCATTATCTTTATTATTATTTATTTTATATTGGCTGTTATACCGGTCCCGTAAACACCGGTGTATAATACGCTCCGGTGTATAATACGCTTTGGCCAATATTTGGAAATAAATCAGAAAAATCGGTAGATAATACGCTTCGGTGTATAATACGCGCTGCCGTGACAGTCTTTTTTATTGCCACTAGATGGCGCCAGGATACGCCTCCAGGTACAGTCTGCAGGTAAACAGACTACAGGGTGCATTAGCGCCCATAGCGGCCGAAACTGGTACTGCACCATTTTTAGGCCAAAATGAAAAAGCGAATCAGAGCCAAAAATGGGTCTAAAAATATGGGAAAAAATCTGTAGATAATACGCTTCGGTGTATAATATGCAGGACATTCAAATGAGCAATAAAAGTGCGTATTATACACCGGTGTTTACGGTACTCATAATTGCACTGCCTGAAAAAAATTAAAGTTGTGTTGTTTTTGCATGTTTGACCAAGCTTGTGAAGTTCTTAGTGTGTTTACGTGTGCTGTTCTGGTGCAGAGTTTTGAATAAATTTGTAATTCAGTATATTTATGTCTGCGTTAAAAAAACAAATGTTTTAAGTTAATTCAGTGCTGTTTTTCTGTATCATATCGGCATCAGATCGGTATCGACCTGTACTAAACCCCGGATGTCGGTATCGGAAGTGGAAAAAGTGTATCCCTAATTGCCATAATAAAAATGTATTATTTTTTTTTTACTCAATTCCCCTTTAAAGAGAAATACTTTTTGTTGTCAAATTACTTGACACAATTAGCACTACAAACAACAGAAAGGTCAACACTGTTCCGCTAAATTATGTTAACATTTACAGTTTAGTCACTCATCAAGTATTAGTGCACATAACATTCCTATCCTAAACTTTTAAAAGACAAAAATTATACCAAAAAAAAAAAACTGTCTTTCCAAACATAGCTATGTTTTAGACTCTGTCATAATATCATATTATTGAAACACAGTTAATACTGACTCGTGTCTACAATGTCAATCCAAAGTTGCTTATGTCTGCACAAGCTAGTATAGACAGTTATGAATGTTTTTAAAAGCAATCCGTCTCAAGCTGAGCCCTCAGTCTACTTTATTTTTTTTCCCTGCAGCATCACTCGGAAACAGAAAAAAGGCTTTTCACCTCTCGAAACTTGAAGGAGAGTCATTATGAGAAAGGTGAAACAAACTAAATGCTGTCAGTCTTGTACATAAGACAAAGCTTCAAACACAATATTAACAGGCATTGTCTAAATCCACTTTTAAAGGATAAGCATCAACTAGGCAATGAGGCAAAAGAGAGCTGGAATCTTTTTTTAATCTCTCATTTGTACAAGCAGACAGACCCATTAGCTGTTCTTGGAGCCATAAACCATTAAAAAGTCAATTGTAACACAAAGGGGGACTGGGGTAATGAGAAGAAAAGGCAAAAGAAGAAAATCAACAAGCAAGAAAATAGATGGTCAGGACAGGTAGTGAAAAGCAGATTGGAGAAGAGCCAGGGGACAGTCGGGAGGATAAACAGAGCGAAGACCGACAGAGATGAAGCAGCAGAGAGAAAAAGATAAATGAGTACCTCTCCAAGCAGCTCCACATGCAGGTCTTTGAGTGCAACCGTGCCGTCCATTAGCTCCTCTTTCTCCAGCAGCAGCATGAAGAGGCGGCCCTCCATGTCACCCAGCAGGTAGCGTGAACCATTGGGGTCTACACGGTTGTGGCAGACAATCGTACTTTGCTGCAATTACAGGAAGAACAGAAGCAAAAGTTAAAGAAAAAATAAATTGCTGAACACAAAGAGGCTGCACGAGCTAAGTGAGTTGAACCAGAAATGATGCATTTAGAAAAGGATGAAAAAAGTGAACACTTTAACAAAGATCTTTGACTTTCACACAAAATAAAAGTTTTTCCCCCTGGTTCATTCAATCTTAAAGACATTGTAAAGACTGTGTGTGTG